>JAVKPL010015331.1:0-124805 GCA_032173675.1 Gastrolobium villosum | reverse complement strand
TTTTTTATTTTTCTTTTTTTACTGTGAAATATGTTGTCTGTCTGTGTGTGTGTGTTTTTTTTTTAATTTTTTTCAATGTGGTTTGGGGTCGATTCCAGGTTTTGGGTGGGGAAGATCAATGTTGTGTGCAAATTTTCCGTTGCATGTTCTTCTTGAGGTTTTCACTTTCCTTGCTAGCGCATGTAAAAAATTCATGTTCTGTGATCATTTTTCAAAGCTTAACTTTAGGAAATTTCTATGTGTAATTGTGGGTTCATTCACTCACTTCACTCAGGGAAATGAGTGTGTGTCTTATAGTTATAGCTCTTAAATTTCTAAGCTTTGTCTTTTTACTCAACGCGTATTGCTTGAGGAGCCTGAATCACCCGTTGTTCCTTTGTCTTAGCTCTTTCTAAATGCACCAGATGATATGAGCAGTTGTTACCCTAACTATTCAGCTGTAAATTTATCTATCTAATGTTGTTTGTTTTTCGCTTTGAATTTTAAGTCTAGAAAGAGTATGATGATGGACAAGTTTTGACTCATTGATGCTGTTGGATAGTTTATTGTAAACAAAAATGCCTAGGAAGGGTTATATTCTACTACTTACAAAAAAGTTTTCTTACAAAGGATGATGGAATAAGATATTACATCTATATGTCAAAATAGGAAGCTTTTTTTTTGTCATTTAATTTCTTTTGTTAATCGTTGTCTGTCTGAATTTTGGTTTATATGCTTTGTTATTGAAAATTTGGGTGACTGATATTTCAATGTTTAGGTTTTGTAGCTTAATTGCTCATAAATCATATATTGTATTTCCCATCGCAGAAATCTTTGAAAGTTAGGGGCGTTTTACACTTGGGAGCCTATAGTGAAAGTAACTCTTCGCTGATTAGAAATGGCACCCCATCCAAGAGTGGTAGCGGCCTACCGTGCAATGTCAGTTATTGGGATTGGTGAATGGAGAGTGAAACCAGTATTAAAGAAACTCCTGAAGTTGTACGATATGAATTGGGAATTCATTGAGCAAGAGAACTATAGAACTCTGGCAGATGCTATATTTGAGGATGATGAAAACAAGGTGCATTTCCCACTTTATTCTCTATCTTTTTCCTTTTTCCCCGGAGTGTCTCTTTTGAATACTTACTTGATTATCTGATATAATTTAACAGGTGCCAGAACAGAAAAAGAAAACCAAGAAAGTTGATGTACATAATACTCACATATAATTTTTTGTTGGCTGAGTTAATCAGCCTTTCTTTCTTTCTTTCTTTCTTTCTTTTTTCAATGTCTATAGCTGCTGAAATGACTTCTGCCTTTCCAAACAACCAGGAAGAAGAGATGGAGGGCGACGAAGAACAGATGCATGTTGAAGAAGCCCGACATTTGAAAAGGAAAAGGTTGCATTTAAGAGGTCAAGAGAGTCAGCCTTTGCATCCTCCGACTAATAGTGCCCCCAGCTCAGCTACCCCTCCATTAAAAAAGCCAAAATTAGAAGACAACACATCATCCGAGAGTCGTTCTAGACAGCAGTCTCAAAAGATAATATTCTCGTCCGATGGAAATTGGAGGATTGAAGCACTCCCAATTCCAACACGAGATGGTATTGTTGACAGGGGAGAGCATCCTGCATCCTCACAAGTTACCGGCAGGAAAAGAAGATTTATGTCTGAAAGAGCATCCCCTTCAGGACCATCTAAAGAACCAAAAGTTGAAACTGGAAAGTTTCTGTTGCCAAACAACAGAATGCCTGGTATTCATACGCTGATCATACCCAAGGATGAGCCTATTGATGAATTGCCTGATTATGAGGTTCCCCCTCCCATTGCAGTGATTCCTCCAGGTATTCAATGGACTTTTCCTCGATGACAAGTTTCATGCATTTTGTCTACCTTTCGTTTTTAGTGGCATGGCATCTTAGTTGTAACTGGCTTGTTTGGTTTATAGTTTGTAAACCATGGTTTTACCCATCAGAAAAGAAACAATTTTTGTTACTGCCTTACAAACCATTGATTGATACCTGAAGACGTGTTCAAACACAATCCAGCCGTGGTTTTGCCAAACATGTTATAAGTGGATGAAACTCAGTTTGCACACCCCAAACCTTGAGGTTTGGGGTTTGCAAACTACAGTCCAAGCATGGTCAACTTTTGATGAATTCAATATTTAGTGCCGTATTTGCTTGGTAGTATTGTGGATTAGATGGAAATATTTTTTTAGTAAAATACAGGAAAAATCTTTAATGCCACAGTGCCTGAAAAGAAGTAAGAAGTCAATGTATAAATTTTGCTTTGGCTATAATTTTTTTTTTAGTTAAACTGAACCTGAGTATTGTTTCTTTTTACCCCTTAAAATGCCAGCATCTTTCTTATGGTGTTTGCATAATTGGATCACGTTAGTTGTCAACTGGTAGAAGTGAGGCACTGTGGCCTCACCATATGCTCTAATTGGCATATGCAATATACAAGTCTATACTGATTTTTGTGTTTCCAGAAAGTTTGTCATAAGATGCTCTATGTTGGTCATTGCTTGCATATGTAGAGTAAATTTTCAGGACTTGCGTGGTACGTGCTCCTTTAATAAAATTAGAAATAAGTGGGACTTGTGTGATATTAACATTAAAGCTGTCGGTGGACTAAATACAGTTAGGTGAGTTATATTTTTCTAATTGTAGTGGGTTATGTAGGGAGTGTTCAGTACTACAAAAGTACTGAAATTTTGTATATACACATCTGAATTGGTCTTATCATTGTCTAAAACCAAAGAAAATGTCACTTTTGTGTCATTTATTTTTCTTTTAATTATTGTGTTACTATTTTTCTTTTAGTTATTGTGTTGCCAACAAACTTTCATTTTCATAAATAGATTGATTAATGATTTTTTTTTAATTTTTTTTTGAAGAATCAGAAAGTGTAAGGGTCTCATCAATGAAGAATGGTGCAGCTGGAAAGCAAGATGGCCATGTCACTGTGGCATCATCACAAAGTAGAGATGAAGGACATGCAGATGAAAATATTCCTCCATCCACAAATGAAAAAGTGACTTCAAATGTAGAGATAGCCTCATCAACTCTGGAAGAGGTAAAAATTTCTCTGAGCTGCAACTCAGCTCTTTTGGGACCAGATTTTCAAATGCCTAATCGAGAACAACTTCTAGAAATGATGGAGGCTAAATGTTTGCAATCATATCAAATCACTGACCCAAATTTTTCTGTTGTGAAACTGTTGAGAGATGTATGTGACTGCCTGTTGGAATTGAGAACTGGTTCAAATGATGATTCGCAAGAAGGCTCAGTGATAAGATCAAGTGCTGATGTGTTGAAGGAATCAGAGGCACATGACAGACACTCTGAGTGTTGAAGGAAATAAAGATTTGGACATATTTAAAACTGAAGACCTAAGAAAATGACCCCACAAAATATTTAAAACGACCAATCCAGTTGCCATGGAAATATCTGACTAAACCACCACAAGCAGCTTTCCTACAAGAAACAGCTCCATCAATATTCATGCTCCAGGACTTTTATGATCCTTCCATTCACGGAATGATATGTGTTTTTTTTTTCTTTTCTCTCCTCTCTCCTTCCCCCCATCCAATAAGCTGTGCGCTGGGGCTTCAAATTTCGTCTCCCATTGAAGAGGAGGACGAATCCAAGGAGCAACACTATGAGCTCTGGAAGCAGAATGAAGATTATCTAGAGATTTCACATCATAAGTCTTTGTCAGAAATAAAATTGAGAATTTCAGAAAAACATTTCTCAGGTCTTTTGAAATTAATTTCATGAATTTCCTTATTACGCCATAACCAAATGAACAGCAACCAACATAAGAAACACATATAAAAGCATTCAATATTTTCAATTCGACCTAGAGTTGTTTTTTCGAAGATAATGTTATCTGAGTGCGCTTTTTTTTTTTTTTTTTTTTAATGTTTGTATCCAGACGTATCTAATCAGAGTACTTTTTCTAGAAGCTTGTAGTATTATAGTCGATTGACAAGTGCTCTTAATTTAGGTCATTGCACCTTTTGCTTTTCATTTTAACCCCCATGAGAAACACATATAAAAGCACGAGACAAAAATAAAAGGGAAAAAAATTGAAAATCTTAGGAAAGACTCTTAAGTTGATCAAATGGGACCCTAATTCCCCAATTCGAATTTTTTTTTTTCATTTTTTGTTTTCTAAGCTTTTAAAGCTTCCGGAATGAGCTCCGAAAAGCAACAACGAATTTCAAATTTGATTCCCAATGTTTATACCTAGAGCCTTTATATTAAGCCTTGCCCCGAGCCTTTATATTAAGCCTTGCCCTTGGACAAAATGGTAAGGCACATCCTTATATTTTTAGGGTTTTATTACTCTTTTGTCACGTAAGAGAAATTTTATTTTCTATTCTCACTTCAACTTTTGTATTTTATTTTTTTTCTATTTTCTTTTTATAAAAATAAAGTGATATCCACCATTTGTTACGAGAGTGGGAGAAAATTTTTATCTCACGTGATATAAGAAAAATAAAACCCGTGTTTTTATCAAATAAGATATAGGAAAATATTTCTACAATTAATGCAGTAAGTTATCTACATTTACTCCAAAACGACGTCGTTTTGATATTAAAAGATTAAAAAATTATAATTATAAAGACTACAAAAATCCTAAAATAAATTAAAATTATAAAAACATCATAATTTCCACTCAAAACGACGTCGTATTGGACTTACTACAAATAACTTATCTGCGGTAAGAATAAGATAAGCTACCAAATAAAATAAAATAAAAATTAAGCAAGAGGAACCCGGAAACACGAAAAGTGTGATTTAAATATAAAGGTGATTGGACTTGCTCCTTTGTCAAAAAAGAAAAAAATTATAAGATATGGATCAAAATAATTATAAAAGTGACATATTTAGTAAATAGTTAATCAAATACTTGGTACAAAATTATAAAAACAGTCAGGTGAGAACTTTTAGTTTTCAATAATGAATATATATCGTGGGATTGACTTGAATAATAAAATTTCATATTCCTATTTTTAATTTTAAAAATATTTATACATATAAAATAATATCTATGCATATAAAATCAGAACCAAATAAAAAAGTAAAATTCAAAATTCAGACATAACCAATAAACTTTAAACAGATAAAATTAAAATAAAGAAGCTAAAATATTTTCCATCCTTATTAAAAAAAAATAGGTCAAGAGGTACCCAAAAAAGATGCTTTTAAATACATGGGCTCCATTTTATAAAAAGGTGGAGAGATTGATGAGGATGTAAATCATAGAATCAGAGCAGGGTGGATGAAATGGCACAGTGCATCTGGGTTTTTGTGTGACCGTAAAATTCCCCTTAAGTTAAAAGAAAAATTCTATAAAACGGCAGTAAGACCGGCAATACTATATGGAGCGGAATGCTGGCCAGCACATAAGCAACATGAGCATAAGAAGGGAGTAGCAGAGATGAGGATGTTACGATGGATGTGTGGTTACACAAAGATGGATAAGATAAGAAATGAAGATATTCGACGAAAGGTCGGAGTAGTACCGGTTGCCGAGAAGATGAGAGAACATAGATTGAGGTGGTTTGGGCACGTGATGAGAAGGCCTCTGGATGCTCCTGTAAGAACAGAAGTTTGTTACCAAGAGCTCAACACAAAAAGAGGCAGAGGTCATCCGAAACTTACTTGGGGGAAGGTAGTAAAACAAGATTTAATGGAATGTGATATAGATTGGCGGACGGTATGTCCGGAATGGAGAAAATAAGTATGGTGGAGGGTTAGACCCGTGGTTATTCCTATGTTCCACCCTTTTTAGTCCTTTTCCCCTTCATTTCCCCTTCTTCTTGGTATTTGTTAACATTGATTATGATATTAAGCGCAGTTACAATCACAGTGATTAGGTTAATTAAATTACGGGCAAATTTTTCTTTTAACATATTCTTTTCTTTTTCATAAATACATTCTCCGTAATCAATTAAAACCACACTATAATTGTAAATGCCATTTGCGGAATCATACACTTTCTAAAATCATAAATCTTTCCTTTTATTCAATTCATTTAAACTCACCATCTTACTCTCTCTCATTTTACCAAGTTGTAGTCCTTTACATTGTCTACGCGTGGTATCAAACCACGTATCATTTGGAGTTCTACCCATCAAGTTAAGCCCCTTTCTTTTAGTCTAGAAAAAAAACTGAATTTTCGAAAATTACACTGTGGTAATCGATTACCAGTGGGTGGTAATCGATTACCACCTGTCAAAAATGAGGCAGTAGCCAATTTTTCAATTCCTCTGTTCTGGTAATCGATTACCAACTTTGGGTAATCGATTACCTCACATGGTAATCGATTACCAAAGGCCAGTAATCGATTACCAGTGCAGACAGTAGCCAATTTTTCGTCCCCTGTTGCATGGTAATCGATTACCATGCTTGGGTAATCGATTACTATGCAGCAAAATGACAGATTACAGCAGTTTTGAGCCCAAAAAGGGTGTGTAATCCATCCCTAACCCCTTGGTACTCCACATAACACATAATCATGTCCTAATGTTGGCTCTAGGCCCTTCCATCATGCATTTTCCTTAAGTTTAACATCATTTACAACCTTCTCGAAATAATGGCCATTTACATGCAAATATGGACCATTTTACAACATTACACATCAAGACTTCAAGGCTATGAATGTGGCAATGGACAAGTCCCATGCTCACTCAAAATATACAGTTATCCAAGCCATGAATAATAAAACATAACAAGACTTAGCATATGACCATGAACACTAACAAAAGCATGGAAATGACATCATGCAATATGTTCATGACCTAAGTCTCAAAATACTAATGGTATGCTATGTGCACTCCATAAACTCCTCCAAAAGGTCATGCAATCCAATGCACCGCATGCCAATCCAACGTCCACTATACGGGCTTCTTGCCCGAAGCTCCTCCCGGCTCATAGTGACCTGAAATGTGGTCCCCCAAACACGGGGTGAGATATACGGATATATCTCAGTAAACCAATGGAGCTAGAGGCTCTCTCCACTCCATGGCTCACTAAAATGTATCAAAATGACATAATATGGCATGCAAGTAAAACAATATCACCATCCACCTGGAGACACCCAAGAACATCCACTCATGGATTCATGTTCAAGGACTCCATCATATAACTCCCGAGACAATCCTAGAGCTTCTCCCATGGTTGAGAAACTCCATGGCCAACCCAACCGGAACTCCTCAGAGACCTATCCGGCGGATGTCCCACGTTTGGCTCATCCTGGAGCCGCTCACATGAGTCGACCCCATGGCATTCCAACTGGTATTTCGCCATCGAAATGTTCCAGCGGATGTCCAAACCCAACACACGTCAACTGGCCAGTGACCAAACAATTTTCACAAAATACAAGCAATATGCATACAAGCACACAATCACATCATGTCATAACCACATCATCCAACCACAACCTTCCACTAGGTGTGGTGGAGCACACTAGGGATTAAACCCAAGTTCCAAGAGTTTACCTTAACACGAGCAACACCGTTCCAAACGTATGCTCCAAATCAACTTTTCACAATTCCAACCGTGTGAGGCACCCTACAACAATCATCAAATCCCAATTACACAAAAACTCATTTTTCATCAAAATTCCTCAAATTCCTCTAAGTTAAAAACCTATATTTTTCACCAAAATTTAACATAGCATTTCTAGCTTACAAACATGATTCTAAGGCCTTTTCATCTAATAGCATTTTTGCATTTGGGCTCTCTATCATCACACATCTAAAATCAAAGGTTTGAACACAATTCATAGATCTAAGAAATCAACTATCAAAAGACCACAAATATACTTACAATGTGTAGTATGATCACCACCAAGGCTTCACTAAACCATTTGAAGATCAAAACTCCAAGAAATCTCCAAAAACACTAATGGGTCGAATCTGAGTTGCTCAAAAACGCGGCCAAAGAGGTGGATTCAAGGCTTCTAAGTGCTACCAATGGCTTTGGAAGGTTGTTTACGATAGATTTCAACACCAAAATCAAGCGATTCGGTGGAGAAACGAAGAAATGGGAAGAAAATGGAGAAATGGTTTGGTTCCTTTCTTTTCTCACAGGGGTGCGCGAGAGAGATGGAGAAGAAAGGAGAGGAAAGAAGGAAAGAAAAGGAGGTGGGGCCAAGTGACTTCGGTCACACGGGTCCCACACGCGATCTAACTTTTACTCCGATAAAAATTCCGATCACAAATCCTTAATCTGAATATTTTTCCAGTCCATGAATATTTTTATTTCTCCAAAATAATGATAAAAATTTCACACCTATCGGTACACTCACATCACAGTATTTTAACACTAAAAATCACTATTCATCAATTTTTCCCAAATTTGCCTATTCACTCAATTTTCCACCCTGATTCCATTTCCAGCATTATTTTTGTCATTCGAAATCTCTAACTCAGTATTTTAGCCCCATAACACACGGTTGGCAAATTACCATTTTGCCCTTTTTGCCCTTTTTGGTCATAATCCTTGGATTTTCACTAATCCACCAACTTTCATTTCACAGTATAACATTAAAATAAACATTTAAATATTTGAGGTGTTATATTCACCCCACCTTTTTGAAATTTTGTCCGCAAAATTAAATCATACCTGCTCACTAACTCAGGATACAGCCGGAGAATCTCGTCCTCCCGCTCCCAAGTAGCCTCCTCAGGTGTGCGGCCTTCCCACTGAATCTTCAGCATGGGAATCACTTTACTTCTCAATCGCTTTTCACTGCGATCCAAAACTGCAATAGGACCAATGGGAGTCTTCAAGTTCTCCCTGATTTCAATATTATCCGGCATCACCACATGTGATTCATCCGGAACATAACGTCGCAACTGCGACACATGAAAGACATCATGTAAATTAGATAACTGCGGGGGTAAGGCAAGCTGATAGGCCACCAATCCTACTCTTTTCATAATCTGATATGGCCCAATGAACCGTGGACTCAGCTTCCTCACACCCAACGCACGGCCAACACCTGTGACCGGCGACAAACGTACAAAAACATGGTCACCTTCCTCAAATTCCAGCGGTCTATGCTTATTGTCATAATAGCTTTTCTGCCGATTCTGTGCCTGTTTCAATTTCTCTCTGATCATTTCAATTTGCACTGTCGTTTCCTGCACAAAATCCGGACCAAATCTTTCTTTATCGCCTACCTCAGTCCAACAAGTGGGCGTACGACACCTCCTGCCATACAAAACCTCATATGGTGCCATACCCAGACTGGAATGAAAACTGTTATTATAAGAAAATTCCACCAGTGGTAAGTACCTATCCCAGGCATTACCCTGTTCCAGTGTGCAAGCTCTCAGCATATCCTCAAGTGTCTGTATGGTCCTCTCAGTCTGACCATCAGTCTGCGGGTGATAAGCAGTGCTCAGTCGAAGCTGAGTGCCAAAAGCCTGCTGCAAAGCTCCCCAAAATCGCGAAGTAAACTTCGGGTCCCGATCACTCACAATGCTAATCGGTATCCCATGGAGTCTAACAATCTCCTTTACATAAAGTGTAGCCAACTTCTCTGTGGTGTAGTCCACTCGTACTGGTAGAAAATGTGCAGACTTCGTAAGTCGGTCCACAATAACCCAAATTGAATCATAACCAGCTTGAGTTCGCGGCAATCCCACAACAAAATCCATTGAAATACTCTCCCATTTCCATTCAGGTATATCCAGCGGCTGAAGTAATCCAGCAGGTTTCTGATGCTCTATTTTCACTTTCTGGCACACCAAGCACTTAGACACGTACTCGGCAACATCCCTTTTCATCCCAGGCCACCAGAACTTAACTTTCAAATCTTGGTACATCTTTGTGGCACCTGGGTGGATAGCATATTGACCCTTATGGGCCTCAGTCATAA
The DNA here is from genome assembly GCA_032173675.1 of Gastrolobium villosum. Taxonomy (NCBI): domain Eukaryota; kingdom Viridiplantae; phylum Streptophyta; class Magnoliopsida; order Fabales; family Fabaceae; genus Gastrolobium; species Gastrolobium villosum. The sequence goes on along the minus strand of JAVKPL010015331.1, from coordinate 114,921 downwards.
CTTCCTCTGCAAGTTCCTTGGGCACAACAATCCTGCCCTGATATAACAAAAGTCCCTGTTCATTAACAGATATGCCACTCTGGCCTTTCAAATACTTTATACTTTCATTGCGAATCTGAGTCTCTTTAATCTTCTCGTGCAGCTCGTTCTCAATCCGAGTCAACTCCATATCACACATTCTTCCTGCAAAGAAATCCGTTATTTTCATATCACGGAATTGCTCAATCACTTCATTGTCCCACATCATCATATGAGATAAATTAACAGACTTCCTACTCAATGCATCTGCCACAACATTAGCCTTTCCCGGGTGGTATTTCAACTCAAAATCATAATCTTTCAAGAATTCAACCCATCTACGCTGCCTCATATTCAGCTCCTTCTGATCAAATAAATATTTCAAGCTTTTATGGTCGCTGAACACAGCAAATTTCATCCCATACAGAAAATGCCTCCAAATTTTCAAGGCAAACACAATAGCAGCCAATTCTAAGTCATGCGTCGGATAATTTTCTTCATGTGGCCTCAACTGCCTAGACGCATATGCAATAACTTTTCCTTCCTGCATCAGCACGCTCCCTAAACCTTTCTTAGAAGCATCACAATATAACACAAACTCACCCTCCGGATCAGGTAGAGTCAACACCGGAGCAGTAGTCAATTTCTCTTTAAGTAGCAGAAAACAGTCCTCACATTCCTGGGTCCACACAAAAGGAGTATCCTTTCGTGTCAATCGAGTCAACGGTAGAACCATTGCAGAAAATCCCTGTATAAATCGGCGATAATAGCCAGCAAGCCCCAGAAAACTTCTAATTTCAGTCACAGTCTTTGGTCGTTCCCAGTCACTCACCGCTTCAATCTTGCTTGGATCCACTGCAACACCACTTGCAGAAATAACATGACCCAAAAATTGCACCTCAGACAACCAGAATTCACACTTAGACGGTTTAGCATACAGTTTCTTGTCTTTCAACACCTGCAACACAGTCCTCAAATGGTCCATGTGCTCCTCTTTACTCTTAGAATAGATCAAAATGTCATCAATGAACACAATTACAAACTGGTCCAAATACGGTTTGAAAATGCGGTTCATATAATCCATGAACACCGCCGGGGCATTAGTAAGCCCAAAAGGAATCACTTGATATTCAAAATGTCCATATCTGGATCGGAAAGCTGTTTTAGGTACATCCTCCGGTTTAATCCGAATCTGGTGATATCCGGACCGGAGATCAATCTTTGAAAATACACAGGCACCCCTCAACTGATCTAATAAATCATCAATACGCGGTAATGGGTACCGGTTCTTAATAGTCACTTTATTCAGCTGTCGGTAGTCAGTGCACAATCTCATGCTACCATCCTTTTTCTTTACAAATATAACCGGTGCTCCCCACGGAGACACACTCGGCCTGATAAAATTCTTCGCAGACAGTTCTTCAATATGTTTCTTCAATTCAGCCAATTCAAGTGGCGACATCCGATATGGAGCCAAGGAGATCGGCCCCACACCAGGCAATAAATCAATCGAGAATTCAATCTCTCTCTCAGGTGGGAATTCCGGTATCTCATCCGGAAATACATCCTCAAACTCATTAACAACTGGAATAGCAGAAATCTCCTCCTTTTTATCACCCACCAATCCGCCCAACAGAACATAACCCAAATCTCCAGCCTTCAAGGCTTTCACAGTTTGACTGACAGACAAATATAAAGACGGACAAACAGACGGCCTCTCGTGAGATAGCAACAACCTCTTCCCGCAGCAATCAATCATTGCGCAGTTCCGAGACAACCAATCCATCCCCAAAATTAAATTGACAGAGGCCAGGGGTAAGATAATTAAATCAATGGTATAACCCCTGCCTAAATAAGTAAACTTCACATCTTCACAGATCCAAGACGACTCACTAACCTCTCCTGTAGCAGTAGTAATACGCATCGGAGGAACCATCCGTGTTACCTTTAAGTCCAACGCCTTAGCCACATAGTCCGCCACAAATGAATGTGTTGCTCCCGAATCAAACAACACAGATAAATCAACATTAGAGAGAAAAATTATACCTTTAACCAGATTCGGAGCCTTTTCAGTATGTTGAGCATTTGTAGTATAAACCCGTCCCACAGTAGGAACGGCAGCAATAGGAGTAGCAATAGTAGTAGATGGCGGCAAGGCCTGCAGATTCGCAGCCTGCCCCGTAGAAGACGGACACTCTCTAGCAAAGTGGCCATTCCGACCACACTTAAAACAAGACAATGGACCAGCACCACACACACCTTTGTGGTATTTCCCACACTTCCCACATCGTGGGGTAAAATATCTGTCCGAAGCACCACCACCACCAGTGTTTCCACCCCTCTTGAACTGACCAGGAGGCTGCCTCACATGCAACCCCCTACCCCTGTTGTTATTGTTGAAACCTCCTCTATTAATGTTTCCAGAAGGACCAGGTGTCCTCTTAACTTCTTTCTCTTTTACCTTATCCGATTTTGGATACCTCCCATAGACAGTCTCGACCCTCTTACATTGGGTCACCAAGTCGGCAAAGTTTCTCACCGCCGTATTAGACATCCTCTTAGCAATCTTCTCACTCAGCCCTCTTTGAAATTTAGCTGATAAGAATTCCGGAGTAGGTAGAGTACCTCCATAATTAGCAAACTTCACAAGCTCATTGAATTTTGCCACATAGGCATCCACAGTCATAACTCCCTGTACCAGATTATCGAACTCACCTTGCTTTGCCTCCCGAACATCACGGGGAAAATATTCTTCATGAAATAATCCTTCAAACAAAGTCCAAGTCAGAACCTCACCCTGAATAATAAATGGGCGAGACACATTGTCCCACCACTCCTGGGCATCACCCTCCAGCATATAAACAGAATACAATAACTTCTGAGGATCTTGGCATCTCATAACCTGAAAAATCTTGTCCATACCCCTCAACCAAGCAGTGACCTCCTTTGGGTCCCTTGACCCCAGAAATGCGGGTGGCTTATGTTTCCTAAAAGATATGAGCCTACGCTCATCGTCAGCATTATCAAGCACCTGCCCAGCAGCCCCAGTAGATTGGGCAACAGATGATGGATCAGGAATATAACTAGGGTCAGTAGTAGTATGATGACTAGCCTCACCAGTGTGGTGACTAGCCCCACTCTCCCCCTGTTGAGGAGTAACAGATGGCGTCGGTGTAGGAGTCACCGTAGCCGTATGCGGAGGTGTATCTTCCCTCCTAGGACGACCTCTATCCGCCCTCAACTCAGCCATAAAGGCCTGCATCATATCCTGATTTGCTTTCATCAGGTTCTCAGTCATATTTCTATTTGCAGCCGTTTCCGCCTGCAGAGCATTCAGTGCTGCAGTGACCGGATCCGGTGGCAAAGGACCTGCACCACGTGCCCCACGGCGACCTCGTGCCCTACTCATGATATCTGTACATGTAACACAAAGGAATGAGTTGATCAGACCCACACTGAGGAATCACATATACATTAATCATAAATAGTTCACAGATAGCTATGACACACAAGATACAACATACACAACAATCAGAGTTCCCTAAACAAAACTGCTCTGATACCATAAAATGTAACAGCCCGTTGTACACCGGTATTGTTAACATTGATTATGATATTAAGCGCAGTTACAATCACAGTGATTAGATTAATTAAATTACGGGCAAATTTTTCTTTTAACATATTCCTTTTCTTTGCATCAATACATTTTCCGTAATCAATTAAAACCACACTATAATTGTAAATGCCATTTGCGGAATCATACACTTTCTAACATCATAAACCATTCTTTTTATTCATTCCATTAGAACTCACCATCTTACTCTCACATTTTACCAAGTTATAGTCCTTTACGTTGTCTACGCGTGGTTTCAAACCACGTATCATTTGGAGTTCTACCCATCAAGTTAAGCCCCTTTCTTTTAGTCTAGAAAAACCTGAATTTTCGAAAATTACACTGTGGTAATCGATTACCAGTGGGTGGTAATCGATTACCACCTGTCAAAAATGAGGCAGTAGCCAATTTTTCAATTCCTCTGTTCTGGTAATCGATTACCAACTTTGGGTAATCGATTACCTCACATGGTAATCGATTACCAAAGGCCAGTAATCGATTACCAGTGCAGACAGTAGCTAATTTTTCGTCCCCTGTTGCATGGTAATCGATTACCATGCTTGGGTAATCGATTACTATGCAGCAAAATGACAGATTACAGCAGTTTTGAGCCCCAAAAAGGGTGTGTAATCCATCCCTAACCCCTTGGTACTCCACATAACACATAATCATGTCCTAATGTTGGCTCTAGGCCCTTCCATCATGCATTTTCCTTAAGTTTAACATCATTTACAAGGTTCTCAAAATAATGGCCATTTACATGCAAATATGGACCATTTTACAACATTACACATCAAGACTTCAAGGCTATGAATGTGGCAATGGACAAGTCCCATGCTCACTCAAAATATACAGTTATCCAAGCCATGAATAATGAAATATAAGCAAGACTTAGCATATGACCATGAACACTAACAAAAGCATGGAAATGACATCATGCAATATGTTCATGACCTAAGTCTCAAAATACTAATGGTATGCTATGTGCACTCCATAAACTCCTCCAAAAGGTCATGCAATCCAATGCACCGCATGCCAATCCAACGTCCACTATACGGGCTTCTTGCCCGAAGCTCCTCCCGGCTCATAGTGACCTGAAATGTGGTCCCCCAAACACGGGGTGAGATATACGGATATATCTCAGTAAACCAATGGAGCTAGAGGCTCTCTCCACTCCATGGCTCACTAAAATGTATCAAAATGACATAATATGACATGCAAGTAAAACAATATCACCATCCACCTGGAGACACCCAAGAACATCCACTCATGGATTCATGTTCAAGGACTCCATCATATAACTCCCGAGACAATCCTAGAGCTTCTCCCATGGTTGAGAAAACTCCATGGCCAACCCAACCGGAACTCCTCAGAGACCTATCCGGCGGATGTCCCACGTTTGGCTCATCCTGGAGCCGCTCCCATGAGTCGACCCCATGGCATTCCAACTGGTATTTCGCCATCGAAATGTTCCAGCGGATGTCCAAACCCAACACACGTCAACTGGCCAGTGACCAAACAATTTTCACAAAATACAAGCAATATGCATACAAGCACACAATCACATCATGTCATAACCACATCATCCAACCACTACCTTCCACTAGGTGTGGTGGAGCACACTAGGGATTAAACCCAAGTTCCAAGAGTTTACCTTAACACTTAGCAACACCGTTCCAAACGTATGCTCCAATTCAACTTTTCACAACTCCAACCGTGTGAGGCACCCTACAACAATCATCAAATCCCAATTACACAAAAACTCATTTTTCATCAAAATTCCTCAAATTCCTCTAAGTTAAAAACCTATATTTTTCACCAAAATTTAACATAGCATTTCTAGCTTACAAACATGATTCTAAGGCCTTTTCATGTAATAGCATTTTTGCATTTGGGCTCTCTATCATCACACATCTAAAATCAAAGGTTTGAACACACATTCATAGATCTAAGAAATCAACTATCAAAAGACCACAAATATACTTACAATGTGTAGTATGATCACCACCAAGGCTTCACTAAACCATTTGAAGATCAAAACTCCAAGAAATCTCCAAAAACACTAATGGGTCGAATCTGAGTTGCCCAAAAACGCGGCCAAAGAGGTGGATTCAAGGCTTCTAAGTGCTACCAATGGCTTTGGAAGGTTGTTTACGATAGATTTCAACACCAAAATCAAGCGATTCGGTGGAGAAATGATGAAATGGAAGAATGGAGGAGATTGGGTCTTGGTTCCTTTCTTTTCTCACAGGGGTGCGCACGGGAATGGAGGGAAGAAGGAAAGAAAAGAAGAAGAAAAAGGGGTGGGGCCAAGTGACTTCGGTCACACGGGTCCCACACGCGATCTAACTTTTACTCCGATAAAAATTCCGATCATAAATACTTAATCTACGTATTTTTCCAGTCCACGACATATTTTTCTTTCCCCAAAATAATGATAAAAATTTCACACCTATCGGTACACTCACACCTCAGTATTTTAACACTAAAAATTCACTATTCATCAATTTTTCCCAAATTTGCCTATTCACTCAATTTTTCGCCCTGATTCCATTTCCAGCATTATCTTTGTCATTTGAAATCTCTAACTCAATATTTAAGCCTCCTAACACACGGTTGGCAAATTACAATTTTGCCCTTTTTGCCCTTTTTGGCCATAATCCTTGGATTTTCACTAATCCACCAACTTCCATTTCACATTATAATATAAAATGCACATTTAAATATTTGAGGTGTTATATTGGGCAACTGCATCATCCTAATATTGTCAAGTTAATAGGGTACTGTTTCGAGGAGAAGCATCGGCTTTTGGTTTATGAATTTATGCCTAAGGGCAGCTTGGAGAATCATCTGTTCAGAAGTTAATACCTTCTATTTTAGTCGAATGATTCTTTGTTCCTTTTTGTTCCCATTAAAAGAGCTATTTTTATTATTATTTCTTGTAATAATTTAAAGTTCAATTGTAAGTTCTAATACTAATGTTGCTTGAAATCATCATTGATACAGGAGATTCTTATCATCAGCCATTCTCTTGGAGTTTACGATTGAAAATAGCCCTTGAGGCTGCAAGGGCTCTTGCTCTTCTCCATAGTACAGAACATAAAGTCATATACCGTGACTTTAAAACTTCAAATATCCTACTTGATATTGTATGTACACATCAAGTTGTCCTGTTATGATTGAATATGATGGATTTATTAGTTGATTACTAAAATGCTTTATCACATGGTTCTTTGCAGAACTATAAGGCCAAACTCTCTGATTTTGGGTTGGCCAGAGATGGGCCAACCGGTGATAAAAGCCATGTCTCTACTAGGGTCTCGGGAACCCGTGGATATATAGCACCGGAGTATTATGCAACAGGTATTATCTATGGTGTATGTCAAATTGTATTCATAATTAGTTTTTGGGGTTTCTTGCACCGGTTTTGCCTCTCATTAAGTATGCTGTTTTGGTTCATAGACTATATTATCATATAATTTTTTAAGGTCATTTTCTTTGTACTCAAATTTTCTGAAGTGGTGTTTACACATTATTCCATCAGTAGGGTTTTAATCATCCTTTCATGTACAATACCAAGCTTCGCCACATTATCACTTTTCTTTGGATACATTTGCACAATCCGGCAATCCCTATATCTTAAAATATTCTGTTTCAATTATCATTGATAGAGATTGTTGTCGTCTCTTGTGATTTGTGAATTTACTGGGTTTCAGCAGCTTTTAGTTTTACATATTATTGTGCAAACAAGGAAGTGATGCCTGTTATATTTTCATAACTGGACAAATTTTGTTTCGCTAGGTCATCTCACTACAAAGAGTGATGTATATAGTTTCGGAGTAGTTCTTCTGGAAATAATATCAGGAAGACGAGCTATAGACAAGAACCAACCACCTGGAGAACATTACCTACTTGGATGGGCCAAACCTTACCTATCTAAAAAATGCCAAGTTTTTCGAGTAATGGATCCGCGTCTTAAAGGACAATATTCCCACACTCAAGCTCAAGCAGCAGCCACACTTGCTTTGCAATGTCTTGCTGCACCTAAAAGCAGGCCAAATATGGATGAAGTGGTAAGAGCACTGGAGCTGCTTCAAGAATCAAAGGACATGCAGGAAAAAAATTGTGTTCAGAAAGAGCATCGCGAAAGCTGTTCTGTACTCGGCCATCCCAATGGCCGCCCTATAGCTGACAAAGGTAGTGCAGATGCTCCAGGAAAGGCTTCTGCTTATCATAGGCCTTCTGCTTATCCTAGGCCTTCTAACTTGAGAGAGTTTTGTGATGTGGCTGGTTGTAAGATGCACGTAAAAAGTTCAGAGATATAGGTTAGGCTTGAACCATAATTATGTTAGCTATGTATAGTTTCTGTTATTTATATCTTGTATTTTTAGCTACACTAGAAATTCTTTTCTTCTTGTGATCCTGATTGCTAGTCATGAGAGTCTAATATGGATCCCTAAGGCATGTTTGGTGCGTATAAGATAAAATCTGATAGTACAAGACCTGATAGTATAAGGCCTGATTGTATAAGGCATGATTGAATTTTAATACTATCAAGCATTTGGCACGGTATTGTATAAAATAATATATTATGTAAGATAATATCATCTAGTATTTAGTAATGCACTGTATAATATTATATTGGATAAAATAAACATTTTTAATAAAAATATCATTTAATAAAGAATTTATATAATTCTTCAAAAAAATGTTATATGATATTAATTTTTATTAAAATTTATTGATCAGTGTGTCCAAAACATAAATTAATTTTTATAAAAATAAAAATATTCAATATTTTAAAAATTAATATATTGAAAAATTAATTTTTATTTTAATATATTAATATTAAAATAATATATTAATTTTTGAGAAATACACTGGTCAATGATGTTAATACACTAATCTCTTATCAGGCCTTATCCATCCCTGTTAGGCCGGATTAAGTTATACGTCATTTTGATGTATTAAGGGATTGTGCTGAATAAGATTATACTATACGATGGTCACACCAAACAACTGAAATGTCATAACGTATAATATAAGCTTATACTAACATATCTTATACGTCACACGAAACAGGCCCTTAAGGTGTTCATTGCTTTTCAACCATGTATACAATTGCAATATTACCTATGTGGATGATGCTCTACTTTTTCATCTTGCTTTTAGTATATGAAAAAGTCATCACAATGTTGGCTTGTTGACTTCCATTCTAACCACCCAAGGAAACGGGAGTCAACAGAATTGCAAGGTTAAGCTTCTCTTAAATGAATATGCACGACAAAAACAAAATACAGGAGCATATTGAGTTATGCATTTAATATTATGGGGGCAGAGATCGTCACATTTGGTATTTACATTCTTTGAAAAGCTATGTAATGCCAAAGAAAATGGGAAACAAGACTTCAATTAAATATAATCACATTGATTTTCATGGACTCCCAGCTGAAATTGAGAAAAATATCCCCCCTCCTCTCTCTCTCTCTCTCTAACTAAAGCAAATCTTACTTTTAAAATCCACTTCAATCTCACTTTTAATGTCTGAATCAAAAAGTACAACATTGCAACACCAAACCTAGTTGGTCAAGGACGTCTACATAGATGGGGCTTGAGAAGCTAAAACAATGTCAGTGGTTAGCCAAAGTAAACACATACAATTGCTTATAAGCCCTACGATTTACACTGACAATAAACAAGGGGTAGTGTTGTGTCATATAAGGCAACTTTCCTACCTAAGTCATTCTTTAGAAAAAAAATAGTGTCATCTAATTCATCATTATTATTTTTTATTAGTATATTAGTATATCACCCATTAAATAATTTTAATTATTTGTGACCTATTTTATTAATAAATATATTTATTTCTAAAAAATTGTAATCTGATTTTTTTTTTTTTTTTGTAAACAAGCGTTTTTTTATCTTTATCAAATATGAAATATATTTACTATTTATTTAACATTTTTTAAGAGATATGAAAAAAAAACTCTTATCTAATATATATAATTATAGAGATTAATATTTCTTATGTTATAGGAGATAATTTCCAAACATCTAAAAGTTTGTGACCCGTATTTTTTTTTCTCTCTTTTCGAAAGTCCAGTGTTGCTTCTCTTCCGCGTCGACATTTGTAATTTGGAAGAAAGTTTTGTATTAACGCTGGAGCACAAAGAAAGTGGATGCTTAAGAATCAATATGATGTTTCTCCTATAGCATCTTTGCTCTCCTATCAGTCTCAACGTGAAATGCAACTACTGATAAGCTTGATATTGCCAAAAAACTCTGCATTTCATCAACATAATGCTCCCACAATGTGCATTCAAGTTTGTGACCTCTCTTTTTTCGCAAAAGTTTTAAAAAAAATATACCCATATAAATCATACGTTTAAAATTTTTAAAACAAATTTTTAAAACATACGTTTAAAACAAAAATTTTAAACCTATGTATTAAAACATACGTCTAGATATCAGTATAAAACATACGTTTAGAGGTTTTTGAATAATCTATAGCCATAATTAATTAAACATTACTTTCAACAGTTACAATGTTATCTGATACATTATGAATCTTTATTTTTTGAAAAAAATATTTGTTAATGCATAAAATTTTGTATTTTGTTTATTTTTTGAATCAAAATTAATCTAATTTATATAAAAATTCAGACACTGAAGTGGTATAAAAATAAATATTAGATTTGTTGTTTATTTTAAATAGCCAAAAAATCAGTATTATTAATAACATATAGAAAAGAAAAAAAAAGCAATTATTTAATGGAATAAGCATATTCATCATTTGTTGGGAAACAAACTTTTTGAAAAATATACCATATTTAACGCTCTTTAAAAAAAATTGGATTTAATTTTGTTGGTAACAGAACTTTAATGAATGGTATAAAAGTAAATCTTTTATTTTTTGTTTAATTTAAGCAGCTAAAAATTCAGTATTATTAATACCATTTTGAAAAAAAAAAGTGATTACTTAATGAAATAAGCATATTCATCATTTGTTTGGAAACCAATTTTTTGAAAAAATTATCATATCCAACGCTGATTATTTAATTTATTCCAATAAATCGATATTTGAATTGAAAAAAAAAATGTATTTGTTTTTGTTGGTAACAGAAGTTCAATGGTATAATTAATATTTTTAATTTGGTTATATAATTTTGTTATTTAATTTTTTTATTATACAGAACCTTAAATATATACATGAGGTGTATAAAATCATTAGTTGAATTTAAATTTTCAAAACTTCAAAAAGGTAATCATATACGTTACTTATGATATTAATTATTATTTATATGATAAAGAGTATTCTGAAACGTGTGACAAAGATTTTATGTATAAACGCATGTTGGGGCCTGGTAGTCCCGCTAATCTCTTTGTTAGGATTCTAACATACCCTGATCTCGCTATCTTACTGTTAGATTGAAAAATAATTTTCATACTTGTAATTTAGTAATCTTTTCTTTTTGAAATAAAGCAATGAAAAAGTCATTATTTCATCATTATTTGTTATTTTTTTATATATATTATTTATAATTAGTATATTAGTATCTAACCCATTAAATAATTTTAATTATTTGTGACCAATTTTATTAATAAATATATTAATTTCTAAAAAATGTAATCGAATTTTTTTTTTGTAAACAAACGAATTTTTATCTTTATCACATATGAAATATATTTGCTTTTTTTTAACATTTTTTAAGAGATATGAAAAAACCTCTTATCTAATATACACAATTATAGAGATTAATATTTCTCATGTTATACGAGATAATTTCCAAACATATAAAAGTTTGTGACCCGTATTTTTTTCTCTCTCTCTTTTCTCTTTATATGACCTTACATGGATCTCACACACTTATAAATATATATGTAAGAGATAAAATTATCTCAGACATTAATCCTATAATTAATTGGTGGGGTCCCACACACTTATATGTATATATATGTGTGTGTCTGTGGGTGCGTGCATATAAGAGATAATATTATCTTATAAATTAATCCTATAATTAATTGGAAGGAATCTTCTATTAATGATAATCCTATCCAAAAAGTCCTAAAATCCGCTATAAATATATGGTTAAACCTGTAAGATACACGCTCGAAACCCTTTCAGATTCAGGATCTACGAAAACCTTTCAGATTTAGGATCAAGAAGGCTACGAAAGTCATAGATTATCTTTTGACTCTTGCTTCCCCGATCCTTTTCGTCAAAATCCAGATCATCAAGACTTGTAAAAAGGTTTCTGAAATCTCAGCTACTCAGTGCGCAATCACTAGGATCTGCCTTAAGCCAAGATGTTGTAGAGATTCATTTTGCGTGCATTTTTTTTAATGTGTGTGCCGCACAAAATATTGTGTGTATAGGAAAGTTTGTTGTGGTATGTTAAAGGATAAAATGAAAACCTTTTTGCAAACTTGCCTTTTCACCCTTTGAAGTTTGACACTTTTTTTTTTTTTTGCTTGCATTTGAAAGCCTTAACCTTTGAAATCTTCGTTTATAGGGGTGATTTTGTTGATGGGTGCTTGCTTTAGCAATCGCGTTAAGGCTGTGAGCCCTTCCATTACAGGTCAGCTTCTTCTTTTTGACTTGCATCTTCATATATATTTTTTTGTTTTCTGACAATACGTGAATGAGCTAATTATTCACCAGATTTTTGGTTCTGTTGGGGTTTGGAAATGAATGAGCTAATTATTCACCAGATTTTTGGTTCTGTTGGGGTTTGGAAATGAATATGAGATTGATTGTCACAGAGTTAAATTGTTAACTTTATGAATAGTTTTTTTTCCAGATTGATTGAAAAAATATTTGATTTTTACCCTTGTTTTAATAAAAAATATTTAAAATTTTCAAATATATGATCAAAAATCCAAAGTTCAAATGTCACAATTTACATTTTTAGCATAAAAATTATGGGTTTAATTTTTCTATAGCTGTGATAAAAAAATATATCAACTACACACACATACATATTCACCAAAATTTGCTGATTTTTTTGAAAATCATGATCCAATATTAGATTTTGATAAAAAAAATGTATACGTGGCGGACAAAATATTTTTACAGCAGCCAAAAAATACTTTTGTCATCCCACCCAAAAAAAACCTCGAGAGTGCATCATCAATATTACGATTTTGACTTACTTGTCGGATTAGAAAATGCTTATGTTACGTTTTGTTTGTATTTTTTATTGGGAAAAAAAAAGACGGTTAAGCATGAGCAAATAATTTTGAACAGGTTGAAACGGATATTATTGGACATTAAAGACCTCAATTAAACCAGTTAAAACTTGCAACGGTAACGTATTGGTGGGGAACATTAATTAAAAAATAAATACGATACATAACGGACAGAAGGAGTAAGGGACAAAAATTTGAATTCAAAAGATAAAATTTAAATCTGAGATTACGGTAACAACACAGCGTAGAAAATGCTTATGTTACGTTTTGTTTGTATTTTTTATTGGGAAAAAAAAAGACGGTTAAGCATGAGCAAATAATTTTGAACAGGTTGAAACGGATATTATTGGACATTAAAGACCTCAATTAAACCAGTTAAAACTTGCAACGGTAACGTATTGGTGGGGAACATTAATTAAAAAATAAATACGATACATAACGGACAGAAGGAGTAAGGGACAAAAATTTGAATTCAAAAGATAAAATTTAAATCTGAGATTACGGTAACAACACAGCGTAGATTACGGTATTACTTCAAATCTGAGACGTCCGTAATATCATAAGGACGAGATCTGTGACGCCACGTGTTCCGGCTGTAACTGGACGGTGAATCGATAATCGCTCCATGCACCGCCTAAATGGAAGCGTTTGTTCCGATTGTGGCGCTAGAGAGAGAGAGAGACAGACAGGTGAGTTAGTAGAAACAGACAGTGTATGGAACTGTGCATGGATGGGTGGTGCGTTTAGGACTCCCAATAGTTTCAATAATCGTAATTGCTATTATTTCATTCGGGACAACGTGGGTAGTGTGACATGGATGGGTGGTGCGTTTAGGACTCCCCAGCACAAGTATCCATCTACACATGAAAATATTTGTCACCCAAATTCTTTTTAAAAAGAGATAACCCCATTCCAAACTGATCACAGGTAATGTTTTCTGTAACATAATTCCTCCAAACTGTAATCCGAGTACGATTCTGAGGGAAATTCTTGGTAAGACAACATAAGGATAATTATGGGGTTTTGTGGAAGTCCATCTGTCCATGTAAATTTATTTGGTATTATGAGTGATGACTTTGTTTATTTTGTTTGTTATAAGGCCAATGATGGTGATTGAGTCATTCTTTAATTGATTTTCTTGGCAGAGATCTTGCGATCTTCCAATTTAAAAAGCTTCAGCCATCGTGAACTAAGAGCAGCCACAAGAAATTTTCACCCAGATAATGTCTTAGGGCATGGTGGATTTGGTTCTGTTTTTAAGGGCTGGATTGATGAGCATTCACTTGCCGCTACCAAACCAGGAATCGGCATGATTGTTGCTTATTTAGGCTTAAAATAGTTATTTTAATTTTTTTGGTTAATGTTATCTGATACATTATGAATCTTTATTTTTTGAAAAAAATATTTTTGTAATGCATAAAATTTTGTATTTTGTTTATTTTTTGAATCAAAATTAATCTAATTTAAATAAAAATTCAGACCTGAATGTGGTATAAAAATAAATATTAGATTTTTTGTTTATTTTAAATAGCCGAAAAATCAGTATTATTAATAGCATTTAGAAAAGAAAAAAATAAGTATTTAATGGAATAAGCATATTCATCATTTGTTGGTGTAACAGCCCGTTGTACACCGGTATTATTAACATTGATTATGATATTAAGCGCAGTTACAATCACAGTGATTAGGTTAATTAAATTACGGGCAAATTTTTCTTTTTACATATTCCTTTCTTTTATATCAAAACATTTTCCGTAATCAATTAAAACCACACTATAATTGTAAATGCAAATTGCGGAAGCATACATCTTTACTAACATCATTCATTCTCCTCTTTATTCAATTCATTTAAACTCACCATCTTACTCTCATATTTTACCAAGTTGTAGTCCTTTACGTTGTCTACGCGTGGTTTCAAACCACGTATCATTTGGAGTTCTACCCATCAAGTTAAGCCCCTTTCTTTTAGTCTAGAAAAACCTGAATTTTCAAAAATTACACTGTGGTAATCGATTACCAGTGGGTGGTAATCGATTACCACCTGTCAAAAACGAGGCAGTAGCCAATTTTCTGAATCCTCTGTTCTGGTAATCGATTACCAACTCTTGGTAATCGATTACCTCACATGGTAATCGATTACCAAAGGCCAGTAATCGATTACCAGTGCAGACAGTAGCTAATTTTTCGTCCCCTGTTGCATGGTAATCGATTACCATGCTTGGGTAATCGATTACTATGCAGCAAAATGACAGATTACAGCAGTTTTGAGCCCCAAAAAGGGTGTGTAATCCATCCCTAACCCCTTGGTACTCCACATAACACATAATCATGTCCTAATGTTGGCTCTAGGCCCTTCCATCATTCAATTTCCTTAAGTTAAACATCATTTACAACATTCTCAAAATAATGGCCATTTACATGCATATATGGACCATTTTTACAACAATACATATCAAGACTTCAAGGCTATGAATGTGGCAATGGACAAGTCCCATGCTCACTCAAAATATACAGTTATCCCAGCCATGAATAATAAAACATAAACAAGACTTAGCATATGACCATGAACACTAACAAAAGCATGGAAATGACATCATGCAATATGTTCATGACCTAAGTCTCAAAATACTAATGGTATGCTATGTGCACTCCATAAACTCCTCCAAAAAGCCATGCAATCCAAATGCACCGCATGCCAATCCAACGTCCACTATACGGGCTTCTTGCCCGAAGCTCCTCCTGGCTCATAGTGACCTGAAATGTGGTCCCCCAAACACGGGGTGAGATATACGGATATATCTCAGTAAACCAATGGAGCTAGAGGCTCTCTCCACTCCATGGCTCACTAAAATGTATCAAAATGACATAATATGGCATGCAAGTAAAACAATATCACCATCCACCTGGAGACACCCAAGAACATCCACTCATGGATTCATGTTCAAGGACTCCATCATATAACTCCCGAGACAATCCTAGAGCTTCTCCCATGGTTGAGAAAACTCCATGGCCAACCCAACCGGAACTCCTCAGAGACCTATCCGGCGGATGTCCCACGTTTGGCTCATCCTGGTGTCGCTCCCATGAGTCGACCCCATGGCATTCCAACTGGTATTTCGCCATCGAAATGTTCCAGCAGATGTCCAAACCCAACACACGTCAACTGGCCAGTGACCAAACAATTTTCACAAAACACAAGCAATATGCATACAAGCACAAAACACACCATGTCATAACCACATCATCCAACCACTACCTTCCACTAGGTGTGGTGGAGCACACTAGGGATCAAACCCAAGTTCCAAGAGTTTACCTTAACACGAGCAACACCGTTCCAAACGTATGCTCCAAATCAACTTTTCACAAATCCAACCGCGTGAGGCACCCTACAACAATCATTAAATCCAAATTACACCAAAACTCATTTTTCATCAAAATTCCTCAAAATTCTCTAAGTTAAAAACCTAGATTTTTCACCAAAATTTAACATAGCATTTCTAGCTTACAAACATGATTCTAAGGCCTTTTCATCTAATAGCATTTTTCCATTTGGGCTCTCTATCATCACACATCTAAAATCAAAGCTTTGAACACATATTCATAGATCTAAGAAATCAACTATCAAAAGACCACAAATATACTTACAATGGGTAGTATGATCACCACCAAGGCTTCACTAAACCATTTGAAACTCAAAACTCCAAGAAATCTCAAAAACCTCCAATGGGTCGGATCTGTTCTTGCTCAAAACGCGGCCAAAGAGATGGATTCAAGGCTTCTAGGTGCTACCAATGGCTTTGGAAGGTTGTTTACGATAGATTTCAACACCAAAATCAAGCGATTCGGTGGAGAAATGAAGAAATGAGAAGAATGGAAGAAAATGGGGTTTGGCCTCTTCTTGTCCCTGTGAGCGCGCGAGAGAATGGAGAGGAAAAGAGAGAAAGAAGGAAAGAAAAGGAGGTGGGGCCAAGTGACTTCGGTCACACGGGTCCCACACGCGATCTAACTTTAACTCCGATAAAATTTCTGATCATAAATCCTTAATCTAAATATTTTTCCAGTCCATGACATATTTTTCTTTCTCCAAAATAATGATAAAAATTTCACACCTATCGGTACACTCACACCTCAGTATTTTAACACTAAAAATTCACTATTCATCAATTTTTCCCAACTTTGCCTATTTACTCAATTTTCCGCCCTGATTCCATTTCCAGCATTACTTTTGTCATTTGAAATCTCTAACTCAATATTTAAGCCTCCTAACACACGGTTGGCAAATTACAATTTTGCCCTTTTTGCCCTTTTTGGCCATAATCCTTGGATTTTCACTAATTCACCAACTTTCATTCCACATTATAATATAAAAATGCACATTTAAATATTTGAGGTGTTATATTCACCCCACCTTTTTGAAATTTTGTCCGCAAAATTAAATCATACCTGCTCGCTAACTCAGGATACAGCCGGAGAATCTCGTCCTCCCGCTCCCAAGTAGCCTCTTCAGGTGTGCGGCCTTCCCACTGAATCTTCAGCATGGGAATCACTTTACTCCTCAATCGCTTTTCACTGCGATCCAATACTGCAATAGGGCCAATGGGAGTCTTCAAATTCTCCCTGATTTCAATATTATCCGGCATCACCACATGTGACTCATCCGGAACATAACGTCGCAACTGCGACACATGAAAAACATCATGTAAATTAGATAACTGCGGGGGTAAGGCAAGCTGATAGGCCACCAATCCTACTCTTTTCATAATCTGATATGGCCCAATGAATCGTGGACTCAACTTCCTCACACCCAACGCACGGCCAACACCTGTGACCGGCGACAAACGTACAAAAACATGGTCACCTTCCTCAAATTCCAGCGGTCTATGCTTATTGTCATAATAACTTTTCTGCCGATTCTGTGCCTGTTTCAACTTTTCTCTGATCATTTCAATTTGCACTGTTGTTTCCTGTACAAAATCCGGACCAAACCTCTCTTTATCACCTACCTCAGTCCAACAAGTGGGCGTACGACACCTCCTGCCATACAAAACCTCATATGGTGCCATACCCAGACTGGAATGAAAACTGTTATTATAAGAAAATTCCACCAGTGGTAAGTACTTATCCCAAGCATTACCCTGTTCCAGTGTGCATGCTCTCAGCATATCCTCAAGTGTCTGTATGGTCCTCTCAGTCTGACCATCAGTCTGCGGGTGATAAGCAGTGCTCAGTCGAAGCTGAGTGCCAAAAGCCTGCTGCAAAGCTCCCCAAAATCGTGAAGTAAACTTCGGGTCCCGATCACTCACGATGCTAATCGGTATCCCATGGAGTCTAACAATCTCCTTTACATACAGTGTAGCCAACTTCTCTGTGTTGTAATCTACTCGTACTGGTAGAAAATGTGCAGACTTCGTGAGTCGGTCCACAATAACCCAAATTGAATCATAACCAGCTTGAGTTCTCGGTAGTCCAACAACAAAATCCATTGAAATACTCTCCCATTTCCATTCAGGTATATCCAGCGGCTGAAGTAATCCAGCAGGTTTCTGATGCTCTATTTTCACTTTCTGACAAACCAAGCACTTAGACACGTACTCGGCAACATCCCTCTTCATCCCAGGCCACCAGAACTTCACTTTCAAATCTTGATACATTTTTGTGGCACCTGGGTGGATAGCATATTGACCCTTATGGGCCTCAGTCATAACTTCCTCTGCAAGTTCCTTGGGCACAACAATCCTGCCCTGATATAACAATAATCCTTGTTCATTAACAGATATGCCACTCTGGCCTTTCAAATACTTAATACTTTCATTGCGAATCTGAGTCTCTTTAATCTTCTCGTGCAGCTCGTTCTCAATCCGTGTCAACTCCATATCACACATTCTCCCTGCAAAGAAATCCGTTATTTTCATATCACGGAATTGCTCAATCACTTCATTGTCCCACATCATCATATGAGATAAGTTAACAGACTTCCTACTCAATGCATCTGCCACAACATTAGCTTTTCCCGGGTGGTATTTCAGTTCAAAATCATAATCTTTCAAGAATTCAACCCATCTACGCTGCCTCATATTCAGCTCCTTCTGATCAAATAAATATTTCAAGCTTTTATGGTCGCTGAACACAGCAAACTTCATCCCATACAGAAAATGCCTCCAAATTTTCAAGGCAAAAACAATAGCAGCCAATTCTAAGTCATGCGTCGGATAATTTTCTTCATGCGGCCTTAACTGCCTAGACGCATATGCAATCACTTTTCCTTCCTGCATCAGCACGCTCCCTAAACCTTTCTTAGAAGCGTCACAATATAATACAAACTCACCCTCCGGATCAGGTAGAGTCAACACCGGAGCAGTAGTCAATTTCTCTTTAAGTAGCAGAAAACAGTCCTCACATTCCTGGGTCCACACAAAAGGAGTATCCTTTCGTGTCAATCGAGTCAACGGTAGAACCATTGCAGAAAATCCCTGTATAAATCGGCGATAATAGCCGGCAAGCCCCAGAAAACTTCTAATTTCAGTCACAGTCTTTGGTCGTTCCCAGTCACTTACCGCTTCAATCTTGCTTGGATCCACTGCAACACCACTTGCGGAAATAACATGACCCAAAAATTGCACCTCAGACAACCAGAATTCACACTTAGACGGTTTAGCATATAGTTTCTTGTCTTTCAACACCTGCAACACAGTCCTCAAATGGTCCATGTGCTCCTCTTTACTCTTGGAATAAATTAAAATGTCATCTATGAATACAATCACGAACTGGTCCAAATACGGTTTGAAAATGCGGTTCATATAATCCATGAACACCGCCGGGGCATTAGTAAGCCCAAAAGGAATCACTTGATACTCAAAATGTCCATATCTGGATCGGAAAGCTGTTTTTGGTACATCCTCCGGTTTAATCCGAATCTGGTGATATCCGGACCGGAGATCAATCTTTGAAAATACACAGGCACCCCTCAACTGATCTAATAAATCATCAATACGCGGTAATGGGTACCGGTTCTTAACAGTCACTTTATTCAGCTGTCGGTAGTCAGTGCACAATCTCATGCTACCATCCTTTTTCTTTACAAATATCACCGGTGCTCCCCACGGAGACACACTCGGCCTAATAAAATTCTTCGCAGACAATTCTTCAATGTGTTTCTTCAACTCAGCCAACTCAAGTGGCGACATCCGGTATGGAGCCAAAGAGATCGGCCCCACACCAGGCAATAAATCAATTGAGAATTCAATCTCTCTCTCAGGCGGGAATTCCGGTATCTCATCCGGAAATACATCCTCAAACTCATTCACAACTGGTATAGCAGAAATCTCCTCCTTTTTATCACCCACCAATCCGCCCAACAAGACATAACCCAGATCTCCAGCCTTTAAGGCTTTCACAGTCTGACTGACAGACAAATACAAAGACGGACAAACAGACGGCCTCTCGTGAGATAGCAACAACCTCTTTCCGCAACAATCAATCATTGCGCAGTTCCGAGACAACCAATCCATCCCCAAAATCAAATTGACAGAGGCCAGGGGTAAGATAATTAAATCAATGGTATAACCCCTGCCTAAATAAGTAAACTTCACATCTTCACAGATCCAAGACGACTCACTAACCTCTCCTGTAGCAGTAGTAACACGCATCGGAGGAACCATCCGCGTTACCTTTAAGTCCAACGCCTTAGCCACATAGTCCGCCACAAATGAATGTGTTGCTCCCGAATCAAACAACACAGATAAATCAACATTAGAGAGAAAAATTATACCTTTAACCAGATTCGGCGCCTTTTCAGTATGTTGAGCATTTGTAGTATAGACCCGTCCCACAGTAGGAACAGCCGTAATAGGAGTAGCAGCAGTAGTAATAGCTGGCGGCAAGGCCTGCAGATTCGCAGCCTGCCCCGAAGAAGACGGACACTCTCTAGCAAAGTGGCCATTCCGACCACACTTAAAACAAGACAATGGACCAGCACCACACACACCTTTGTGGTATTTCCCACACTTCCCACATCGTGGGGTAAAATATTTGTCCGAAGCACCACCACCACCAGTGTTTCCACCCCTCTTGAACTGACCAGGAGGCTGCCTCACATGCAACCCCCTACCCCTGTTGTTATTGTTGAAACCTCCTCTATTAATGTTTCCAGAAGGACCAGGTGTCCTCTTAACTTCCTGCTCTTTTACCTTGTCCGATTTTGGATACCTCCCATAGACAGTCTCGACCCTTTTGCACTGGGTCACCAAATCAGCAAAGTTTCTCACTGCGGTATTTGACATCCTCTTAGCAATCTTCTCACTCAGCCCTCTTTGAAATTTAGCTGACAAGAATTCCGGAGTAGGTAGAGTACCTCCATAATTAGCAAACTTCACAAGTTCATTAAATTTCGCCACATAGGCATCCACAGTCATCACTCCCTGTACCAGATTATCAAATTCACCTTGCTTTGCCTCCCGAACATCGCGGGGGAAATATTCTTCATGAAATAATCCTTCAAACATAGTCCAAGTAAGGACCTCACCTTGAATAACAAATGGGCGAGACACATTGTCCCACCACTCCTGGGCATCACCCTCCAGCATATAAACAGAATACAATAACTTCTGAGGATCTTGGCATCTCATAACCTGAAAAATCTTGTCCATACCCCTCAACCAAGCAGTGACCTCCTTTGGGTCCCTTGACCCCAGAAATGCGGGTGGCTTATGTTTCCTAAAAGATATGAGCCTACGCTCATCATCAGCATTATCAAGCACCTGCCCAGCAGCCCCAGTAGATTGGGCAACAGATGACGGATCGGGAATATAGCTCGGATCAGTAGTAGTATGATGGCTAGCCTCACCAGTGTGGTGACTAGCCCCACTCTCCCCCTGTTGAGGAGTAACAGATGGCGTCGGTGTAGGAGTCACCGTAGCCGTATGCGGAGGTGTATCTTCCCTCCTAGGACGACCTCTATCCGCCCTCAACTCAGCCATAAAGGCCTGCATCATATCCTGATTTGCTTTCATCAGGTTCTCAGTCATATTTCTGTTTGCAGCCGTTTCCGCCTGCAGAGCATTCAGTGCTGCAGTGACCGGATCCGGTGGCAAAGGACCTGCACCACGTGCCCCACGGCGACCTCGTGCCCTACTCATGATATCTGTACATGTAACACAAAGGAATGAGTTGATCAGACCCACACTGAGGAATCACATATACATTAATCATAAATAGTTCACAGATAGCTATGGCACACAAGATACAACATACACAAACAATCAGAGTTTCCCTCACAAAACTGCTCTGATACCATAAAATGTAACAGCCCGTTGTACACCGGTATTGTTAACATTGATTATGATATTAAGCGCAGTTACAATCACAGTGATTAGGTTAATTAAATTACGGGCAAATTTTTCTTTTTACATATTCCTTTCTTTTATATCAAAACATTTTCCGTAATCAATTAAAACCACACTATAATTGTAAATGCAAATTGCGGAAGCATACATCTTTACTAACATCATTCATTCTCCTCTTTATTCAATTCATTTAAACTCACCATCTTACTCTCATATTTTACCAAGTTGTAGTCCTTTACGTTGTCTACGCGTGATTCCAAACCACGTATCATTTGGAGTTCTACCCATCAAGTTAAGCCCCTTTCTTTTAGTCTAGAAAAACCTGAATTTTCAAAAATTACACTGTGGTAATCGATTACCAGTGGGTGGTAATCGATTACCACCTGTCAAAAACGAGGCAGTAGCCAATTTTCTGAATCCTCTGTTCTGGTAATCGATTACCAACTCTTGGTAATCGATTACCTCACATGGTAATCGATTACCAAAGGCCAGTAATCGATTACCAGTGCAGACAGTAGCTAATTTTTCGTCCCCTGTTGCATGGTAATCGATTACCATGCTTGGGTAATCGATTACTATGCAGCAAAATGACAGATTACAGCAGTTTTGAGCCCCAAAAAGGGTGTGTAATCCATCCCTAACCCCTTGGTACTCCACATAACACATAATCATGTCCTAATGTTGGCTCTAGGCCCTTCCATCATTCAATTTCCTTAAGTTAAACATCATTTACAACATTCTCAAAATAATGGCCATTTACATGCATATATGGACCATTTTTACAACAATACATATCAAGACTTCAAGGCTATGAATGTGGCAATGGACAAGTCCCATGCTCACTCAAAATATACAGTTATCCAAGCCATGAATAATAAAACATAAACAAGACTTAGCATATGACCATGAACACTAACAAAAGCATGGAAATGACATCATGCAATATGTTCATGACCTAAGTCTCAAAATACTAATGGTATGCTATGTGCACTCCATAAACTCCTCCAAAAAGCCATGCAATCCAAATGCACCGCATGCCAATCCAACGTCCACTATACGGGCTTCTTGCCCGAAGCTCCTCCTGGCTCATAGTGACCTGAAATGTGGTCCCCCAAACACGGGGTGAGATATACGGATATATCTCAGTAAACCAATGGAGCTAGAGGCTCTCTCCACTCCATGGCTCACTAAAATGTATCAAAATGACATAATATGGCATGCAAGTAAAACAATATCACCATCCACCTGGAGACACCCAAGAACATCCACTCATGGATTCATGTTCAAGGACTCCATCATATAACTCCCGAGACAATCCTAGAGCTTCTCCCATGGTTGAGAAAACTCCATGGCCAACCCAACCGGAACTCCTCAGAGACCTATCCGGCGGATGTCCCACGTTTGGCTCATCCTGGTGTCGCTCCCATGAGTCGACCCCATGGCATTCCAACTGGTATTTCGCCATCGAAATGTTCCAGCAGATGTCCAAACCCAACACACGTCAACTGGCCAGTGACCAAACAATTTTCACAAAACACAAGCAATATGCATACAAGCACAAAACACACCATGTCATAACCACATCATCCAACCACTACCTTCCACTAGGTGTGGTGGAGCACACTAGGGATCAAACCCAAGTTCCAAGAGTTTACCTTAACACGAGCAACACCGTTCCAAACGTATGCTCCAAATCAACTTTTCACAAATCCAACCGCGTGAGGCACCCTACAACAATCATTAAATCCAAATTACACCAAAACTCATTTTTCATCAAAATTCCTCAAAATTCTCTAAGTTAAAAACCTAGATTTTTCACCAAAATTTAACATAGCATTTCTAGCTTACAAACATGATTCTAAGGCCTTTTCATCTAATAGCATTTTTCCATTTGGGCTCTCTATCATCACACATCTAAAATCAAAGCTTTGAACACATATTCATAGATCTAAGAAATCAACTATCAAAAGACCACAAATATACTTACAATGGGTAGTATGATCACCACCAAGGTTTCACTAAACCATTTGAAACTCAAAACTCCAAGAAATCTCAAAAACCTCCAATGGGTCGGATCTGTTCTTGCTCAAAACGCGGCCAAAGAGATGGATTCAAGGCTTCTAGGTGCTACCAATGGCTTTGGAAGGTTGTTTACGATAGATTTCAACACCAAAATCAAGCGATTCGGTGGAGAAATGAAGAAATGAGAAGAATGGAAGAAAATGGGGTTTGGCCTCTTCTTGTCCCTGTGAGCGCGCGAGAGAATGGAGAGGAAAAGAGAGAAAGAAGGAAAGAAAAGGAGGTGGGGCCAAGTGACTTCGGTCACACGGGTCCCACACGCGATCTAACTTTAACTCTGATAAAATTTCTGATCATAAATCCTTAATCTAAATATTTTTCCAGTCCATGACATATTTTTCTTTCTCCAAAATAATGATAAAAATTTCACACCTATCGGTACACTCACACCTCAGTATTTTAACACTAAAAATTCACTATTCATCAATTTTTCCCAAATTTGCCTATTCACTCAATTTTCCGCCCTGATTCCATTTCCAGCATTACTTTTGTCATTTGAAATCTCTAACTCAATATTTAAGCCTCCTAACACACGGTTGGCAAATTACAATTTTGCCCTTTTTGGCCATAATCCTTGGATTTTCACTAATTCACCAACTTTCATTCCACATTATAATATAAAAATGCACATTTAAATATTTGAGGTGTTATAGTTGGGAAACCAACTTTTTGAAAAAATACCATATTTAACGCTCTTTAAAAAAAATTTGGATTTAATTGTGTTGGTAACAGAACTTTAATGAATGGTATAAAAATAAATCTTTTATTTTTTGTTTAATTTAAGCAGCTAAAAATTCAGTATTATTAATACCATTTTGAAAAAAAAAGTGATTACTTAATAAAATAAGCATATTCATCATTTGTTGGGAAACCAATTTTTTGAAAAAAATATCATGTCCAACGCTTATTGTTTATTTTATTCCAATAAAACGATATTTGAATTGAAAAAAAATGTATTTGTTTTTGTTGGTAACAGAAGTTTAATGGTATAATTAATATTTTTAATTTGGTTATATAATTTTGTTATTTAATTTATTTATTATACAGAACCTTAAATATATACATGAGGTGTATAAAATCATTAGTTGAATTTAAATTCAAAACATAAGGCTCCCACAATGTGCATTCAAGTTTGTGACCTCTCTTTTTTCGGAGAGGTTTTTAAAAAAATATACACATATGAATCATACGTTTAAAATTTTTAAAACATACGTTTAAAACAAATTTTTAAAACATATGTTTTAAAACATACGTCTAGATATTAGTTTAAAACATACGTTCAGAGGTTTTTGAATAATCTATAGCCATAATTAATTAAACATTACTCTCAACTGTTACAATGTTATCTGATACATTACGAATCTTTATTTTTGGAAAAAAAATATTTGTTAATGCATAAAATTTTGTATTTTGTTTATTTTTGAATCAAAATTAATCAAATTTATATAAAAATTCAGACACTAAAGTGGTATAAAAATAAATATTAGATTTTTTTATTTTAAATAGCCAAAAAATCAGTATTATTAATAGCATTTAGAAACGAAAAAAATCAATTATTTAATCGAATAAGCATATTCATCATTTGTTGGGAAACCAACTTTTTGAAAAATACCATATTTAACGCTCTTTAAAAAAAATTGGATTTAATTGTGTTGGTAACAGAACTTTAATGAATGGTATAAAAATAAATCTTTTATTTTTTGTTTAATTTAAGCAGCTAAAAATTCAGTATTATTAATACCATTTTGAAAAAAAAAGTGATTACTTAATGAAATAAGCATATTCATCATTTGTTGGGAAACCAATTTTTTGAAAAAAATACCATATCCAACGATGATTGTTTAATTTATTCCAATAAATTGATATTTGAATTGAAAAAAAAAATGTATTTTTTTTTGTTGGTAACAGAAGTTTAATGTTATAATTAATATTTTTAATTTGGTTATATAATTTTGTTATTTAATTTTTTTATTATACAGAACCTTAAATATATACATGAGGTGTATAAAATCATTAGTTGAATTTAAATTTTCAAAACTTCAAAAAGGTAATCATATACGTTACTTATGATATTAATTATTATTTATATGATAAAGAGTATTCTGAAACGTGTGACAAAGATTTTATGTATAAACGCATGTTGGGGCCTGGTAGTCCCGCTAATCTCTTTGTTAGGATTCTAACATACCCTGATCTCGCTATCTTACTGTTAGATTGAAAAATAATTTTCATACTTGTAATTTAGTAATCTTTTCTTTTTGAAATAAAGCAATGAAAAAGTCATTATTTCATCATTATTTGTTATTTTTTTATATATATTATTTATAATTAGTATATTAGTATCTAACCCATTAAATAATTTTAATTATTTGTGACCAATTTTATTAATAAATATATTAATTTCTAAAAAATGTAATCGAATTTTTTTTTTGTAAACAAACGAATTTTTATCTTTATCACATATGAAATATATTTGCTTTTTTTTAACATTTTTTAAGAGATATGAAAAAACCTCTTATCTAATATACACAATTATAGAGATTAATATTTCTCATGTTATACGAGATAATTTCCAAACATATAAAAGTTTGTGACCCGTATTTTTTTCTCTCTCTCTTTTCTCTTTATATGACCTTACATGGATCTCACACACTTATAAATATATATGTAAGAGATAAAATTATCTCAGACATTAATCCTATAATTAATTGGTGGGGTCCCACACACTTATATGTATATATATGTGTGTGTCTGTGGGTGCGTGCATATAAGAGATAATATTATCTTATAAATTAATCCTATAATTAATTGGAAGGAATCTTCTATTAATGATAATCCTATCCAAAAAGTCCTAAAATCCGCTATAAATATATGGTTAAACCAGTAAGATACACGCTCGAAACCCTTTCAGATTCAGGATCTACGAAAACCTTTCAGATTTAGGATCAAGAAGGCTACGAAAGTCATAGATTATCTTTTGACTCTTGCTTCCCCGATCCTTTTCGTCAAAATCCAGATCATCAAGACTTGTAAAAAGGTTTCTGAAATCTCAGCTACTCAGTGCGCAATCACTAGGATCTGCCTTAAGCCAAGATGTTGTAGAGATTCATTTTGCGTGCATTTTTTTTTAATGTGTGTGCCGCACAAAATATTGTGTGTATAGGAAAGTTTGTTGTGGTATGTTAAAGGATAAAATGAAAACCTTTTTGCAAACTTGCCTTTTCACCCTTTGAAGTTTGACACTTTTTTTTTTTTTGCTTGCATTTGAAAGCCTTAACCTTTGAAATCTTCGTTTATAGGGGTGATTTTGTTGATGGGTGCTTGCTTTAGCAATCGCGTTAAGGCTGTGAGCCCTTCCATTACAGGTCAGCTTCTTCTTTTTGACTTGCATCTTCATATATATTTTTTTGTTTTCTGACAATACGTGAATGAGCTAATTATTCACCAGATTTTTGGTTCTGTTGGGGTTTGGAAATGAATGAGCTAATTATTCACCAGATTTTTGGTTCTGTTGGGGTTTGGAAATGAATATGAGATTGATTGTCACAGAGTTAAATTGTTAACTTTATGAATAGTTTTTTTTCCAGATTGATTGAAAAAATATTTGATTTTTACCCTTGTTTTAATAAAAAATATTTAAAATTTTCAAATATATGATCAAAAATCCAAAGTTCAAATGTCACAATTTACATTTTTAGCATAAAAATTATGGGTTTAATTTTTCTATAGCTGTGATAAAAAAATATATCAACTACACACACATACATATTCACCAAAATTTGCTGATTTTTTTGAAAATCATGATCCAATATTAGATTTTGATAAAAAAAATGTATACGTGGCGGACAAAATATTTTTACAGCAGCCAAAAAATACTTTTGTCATCCCACCCAAAAAAAACCTCGAGAGTGCATCATCAATATTACGATTTTGACTTACTTGTCGGATTAGAAAATGCTTATGTTACGTTTTGTTTGTATTTTTTATTGGGAAAAAAAAAGACGGTTAAGCATGAGCAAATAATTTTGAACAGGTTGAAACGGATATTATTGGACATTAAAGACCTCAATTAAACCAGTTAAAACTTGCAACGGTAACGTATTGGTGGGGAACATTAATTAAAAAATAAATACGATACATAACGGACAGAAGGAGTAAGGGACAAAAATTTGAATTCAAAAGATAAAATTTAAATCTGAGATTACGGTAACAACACAGCGTAGAAAATGCTTATGTTACGTTTTGTTTGTATTTTTTATTGGGAAAAAAAAAGACGGTTAAGCATGAGCAAATAATTTTGAACAGGTTGAAACGGATATTATTGGACATTAAAGACCTCAATTAAACCAGTTAAAACTTGCAACGGTAACGTATTGGTGGGGAACATTAATTAAAAAATAAATACGATACATAACGGACAGAAGGAGTAAGGGACAAAAATTTGAATTCAAAAGATAAAATTTAAATCTGAGATTACGGTAACAACACAGCGTAGATTACGGTATTACTTCAAATCTGAGACGTCCGTAATATCATAAGGACGAGATCTGTGACGCCACGTGTTCCGGCTGTAACTGGACGGTGAATCGATAATCGCTCCATGCACCGCCTAAATGGAAGCGTTTGTTCCGATTGTGGCGCTAGAGAGAGAGAGAGAGAGAGAGAGAGACAGGTGAGTTAGTAGAAACAGACAGTGTATGGAACTGTGCATGGATGGGTGGTGCGTTTAGGACTCCCCTCCAATAGTTTCAATAATCGTAATTGCTATTATTTCATTCGGGACAACGTGGGTAGTGTGACATGGATGGGTGGTGCGTTTAGGACTCCCCAGCACAAGTATCCATCTACACATGAAAATATTTGTCACCCAAATTCTTTTTAAAAAGAGATAACCCCATTCCAAACTGATCACAGGTAATGTTTTCTGTAACATAATTCCTCCAAACTGTAATCCGAGTACGATTCTGAGGGAAATTCTTGGTAAGACAACATAAGGATAATTATGGGGTTTTGTGGAAGTCCATCTGTCCATGTAAATTTATTTGGTATTATGAGTGATGACTTTGTTTATTTTGTTTGTTATAAGGCCAATGATGGTGATTGAGTCATTCTTTAATTGATTTTCTTGGCATTGATGTAGGGTTCACTTCTAAAAGTGTAAACAGGAGTGGCGATGACATCACCTCAAATAGCAACAACTCATCAGCCTCCATATCTGTCACTTCTAGAAGTGAGGGTGAGATCTTGCGATCTTCCAATTTAAAAAGCTTCAGCCATCGTGAACTAAGAGCAGCCACAAGAAATTTTCACCCAGATAATGTCTTAGGGCATGGTGGATTTGGTTCTGTTTTTAAGGGCTGGATTGATGAGCATTCACTTGCCGCTACCAAACCAGGAATCGGCATGATTGTTGCTGTAAAGAGGCTTAACCAAGAGGGCTTCCAGGGTCACAAAGAATGGTTGGTTAGTATCAATTCTTCTCTGGATACGCCTTCAGTTTCCTATCTTATGCATATTATTCTGCCTTGAAACTTTATTTCATTGTATATTAAAAAAATTCTATGCTACTACTAGCCTTTTTTGGATACTCTTTCATTTTCCCGGTATGATCTCGTTTGGGGGATTCTCTATGGGACCGTATGTTTGTTCTTATTTGATCTCATTGGCATTGTTGGTCAATTCCTGTAACTTTAATAGCTCATTTTGGAAGGACTTGACTATGATACTGAAGTTCAATCATTTTCTAAAACTAATTGATGTTCTTCTTATTTTGTATTGTTCGACTCACAGGCTGAAATCAACTATCTTGGGCAACTGCATCATCCTAATATTGTCAAGTTAATAGGGTACTGTTTCGAGGAGAAGCATCGGCTTTTGGTTTATGAATTTATGCCTAAGGGCAGCTTGGAGAATCATCTGTTCAGAAGTTAATACCTTCTATTTTAGTCGAATGATTCTTTGTTCCTTTTGTTCCCATTAAAAGAGCTATTTTTATTATTATTTCTTGTAATAATTTAAAGTTCAATTGTAAGTTCTAATACTAATGTTGCTTGAAATCATCATTGATACAGGAGATTCTTATCATCAGCCATTCTCTTGGAGTTTACGATTGAAAATAGCCCTTGAGGCTGCAAGGGCTCTTGCTCTTCTCCATAGTACAGAACATAAAGTCATATACCGTGACTTTAAAACTTCAAATATCCTACTTGATATTGTATGTACACATCAAGTTGTCCTGTTATGATTGAATATGATGGATTTATTAGTTGATTACTAAAATGCTTTATCACATGGTTCTTTGCAGAACTATAAGGCCAAACTCTCTGATTTTGGGTTGGCCAGAGATGGGCCAACCGGTGATAAAAGCCATGTCTCTACTAGGGTCTCGGGAACCCGTGGATATATAGCACCGGAGTATTATGCAACAGGTATTATCTATGGTGTATGTCAAATTGTATTCATAATTAGTTTTTGGGGTTTCTTGCACCGGTTTTGCCTCTCATTAAGTATGCTGTTTTGGTTCATAGACTATATTATCACATAATTTTTTAAGGTCATTTTCTTTGTCTAGTACTCAAATTTTCTGAAGTGGTGTTTACACATTATTCCATCAGTAGGGTTTTAATCATCCTTTCATGTACAATACCAAGCTTCGCCACATTATCACTTTTCTTTGGATACATTTGCACAATCCGGCAATCCCTATATCTTAAAATATTCTGTTTCAATTATCATTGATAGAGATTGTTGTCGTCTCTTGTGATTTGTGAATTTACTGGGTTTCAGCAGCTTTTAGTTTTACATATTATTGTGCAAACAAGGAAGTGATGCCTGTTATATTTTCATAACTGGACAAATTTTGTTTCGCTAGGTCATCTCACTACAAAGAGTGATGTATATAGTTTCGGAGTAGTTCTTCTGGAAATAATATCAGGAAGACGAGCTATAGACAAGAACCAACCACCTGGAGAACATTACCTACTTGGATGGGCCAAACCTTACCTATCTAAAAAATGCCAAGTTTTTCGAGTAATGGATCCGCGTCTTAAAGGACAATATTCCCACACTCAAGCTCAAGCAGCAGCCGCACTTGCTTTGCAATGTCTTGCTGCACCTAAAAGCAGGCCAAATATGGATGAAGTGGTAAGAGCACTGGAGCTGCTTCAAGAATCAAAGGACATGCAGGAAAAAAATTGTGTTCAGAAAGAGCATCGCGAAAGCTGTTCTGTACTCGGCCATCCCAATGGCCGCCCTATAGCTGACAAAGGTAGTGCAGATGCTCCAGGAAAGGCTTCTGCTTATCATAGGCCTTCTGCTTATCCTAGGCCTTCTAACTTGAGAGAGTTTTGTGATGTGGCTGGTTGTAAGATGCACGTAAAAAGTTCAGAGATATAGGTTAGGCTTGAACCATAATTATGTTAGCTATGTATAGTTTCTGTTATTTATATCTTGTATTTTTAGCTACACTAGAAATTCTGAGAGTCTAATATGGATCCCTAAGGCATGTTTGGTGCGTATAAGATAAAATCTGATAGTACAAGACCTGATAGTATAAGGCCTGATTGTATAAGGCATGATTGAATTTTAATACTATCAAGCATTTGGCACGGTATTGTATAAAATAATATATTGTGTAAGATAATATACAAATGAATCATACGTTTAAAATTTTTAAAACAAAATTTTAAAACATACGTTTAAAACAAAATTTTTAAACCTATGTTTTAAAACATACGTCTAGATATCAGTTTAAAACATACGTTTAGAGGTTTTTGAATAATCTATAGCCATAATTAATTAAACATTACTTTCAACTGTTACAATGTTATCTGATACATTATGAATCTTTATTTTTTGAAAAAAATATTTGTTAATGCATAAAATTTTGTATTTTGTTTATTTTTTGAATCAAAATTAATCTAATTTATATAAAAATTCAGACACTGAGGTATAAAAATAAATATTAGATTTGTTGTTTATTTTAAATAGCCAAAAAATCAGTATTATTAATAGCATATAGAAAAGAAAAAAAAAGCAATTATTTAATGGAATAAGCATATTCATCATTTGTTGGGAAACAAACTTTTTGAAAAATATACCATATTTAACGCTCTTTAAAAAAAATTGGATTTAATTTTGTTGGTAACAGAACTTTAATGAATGGTATAAAAGTAAATCTTTTATTTTTTGTTTAATTTAAGCAGCTAAAAATTCAGTATTATTAATACCATTTTGAAAAAAAAAAGTGATTACTTAATGAAATAAGCATATTCATCATTTGTTTGGAAACCAATTTTTTGAAAAAATTATCATATCCAACGCTGATTATTTAATTTATTCCAATAAATCGATATTTGAATTGAAAAAAAAAATGTATTTGTTTTTGTTGGTAACAGAAGTTCAATGGTATAATTAATATTTTTAATTTGGTTATATAATTTTGTTATTTAATTTATTTATTATACAGAACCTTAAATATATACATGAGGTGTATAAAATCATTAGTTGAATTTAAATTCAAAACATAATGCTCCCACAATGTGCATTCAAGTTTGTGACCTCTTTTTTTTCACAGAGGTTTTTAAAAAAATATACAAATGAATCATACGTTTAAAATTTTTAAAACAAAATTTTAAAACATACGTTTAAAACAAAATTTTAAAACCTATGTTTTAAAACATACGTCTAGATATCAGTTTAAAACATACGTTTAGAGGTTTTTGAATAATCTATAGCCATAATTAATTAAACATTACTTTCAACTGTTACAATGTTATCTGATACATTATGAATCTTTATTTTTTGAAAAAAATATTTGTTAATGCATAAAATTTTGTATTTTGTTTATTTTTTGAATCAAAATTAATCTAATTTATATAAAAATTCAGACACTGAAGTGGTATAAAAATAAATATTAGATTTGTTGTTTATTTTAAATAGCCAAAAAAATCAGTATTATTAATAGCATATAGAAAAGAAAAAAAAAGCAATTATTTAATGGAATAAGCATATTCATCATTTGTTGGGAAACAAACTTTTTGAAAAATATACCATATTTAACGCTCTTTAAAAAAAATTGGATTTAATTTTGTTGGTAACAGAACTTTAATGAATGGTATAAAAGTAAATCTTTTATTTTTTGTTTAATTTAAGCAGCTAAAAATTCAGTATTATTAATACCATTTTGAAAAAAAAAAGTGATTACTTAATGAAATAAGCATATTCATCATTTGTTTGGAAACCAATTTTTTGAAAAAATTATCATATCCAACGCTGATTATTTAATTTATTCCAATAAATCGATATTTGAATTAAAAAAAAATGTATTTGTTTTTGTTGGTAACAGAAGTTCAATGGTATAATTAATATTTTTAATTTGGTTATATAATTTTGTTATTTAATTTATTTATTATACAGAACCTTAAATATATACATGAGGTGTATAAAATCATTAGTTGAATTTAAATTCAAAACATAATGCTCCCACAATGTGCATTCAAGTTTGTGACCTCTTTTTTTCACAGAGGTTTTTAAAAAAATATACAAATGAATCATACGTTTAAAATTTTTAAAACAAAATTTTAAAACATACGTTTAAAACAAAATTTTTAAACCTATGTTTTAAAACATACGTCTAGATATCAGTTTAAAACATACGTTTAGAGGTTTTTGAATAATCTATAGCCATAATTAATTAAACATTACTTTCAAGTGTTACAATGTTATCGGCAAAAAAAATAAAATATTACTATTTTAATAAATAATTACGAATACATAGCAGTTTCGACACTATTTACAAATCTATAGCAGTCTCGAAACTATTTACAAATCTATAGCAGTCAGTGGCAAAAAAAAAAGTTAACTTATGAACCGTAAAACTTTGAAAAGGCATAACTTTTGACTCGGGTATCCGAATGAGGTAATTCTTTTTTTGATTCCAAATAACTTTTCGAGATCTACGCAATGACATCTCATTTGATATATTTTATCTCTCACAAACACAATTCAAATTTGCAACAATGATAATATAAAGATGGCACCAAAGTAGATTAACACATCTACAAATAAGGATACTTAATGTCATATTAAAATATATACTTCTGCCAAGTGTTTGAAAAAAAATAGTTTACAAGTTTATTTATTAATTATTAAAATATATACAAATTTATATAATATTCAACCAAGTGTTTAGAATATTTATTTAATTATTTTCTTTATTAATACAGATTTTTCAAATTAACTTTTGAGTTTAAATCACAAATTTAATCTTTATTTTATTTTTCTTATTAATAATAATTTTTTAAATTTTGTTGTAATACACTATATAATACAATTATTGCAAATTTGAATTGTGTTTGTGAGAGATAAAATATATCAAATGAGATGTCATTGCGTAGATCTCGAAAAGTTATATGGAATCAAAAAAAGAATTACCTCATTCGGATACCCGAGTCAAAAGTTATGCCTTTTCAAAGTTTTATGGTTCATAAGTTAACTTTTTTTTTTGCCACTGACTGCTATAGATTTATAAATAGTTTCGAAACTGCTATGTATTCGTAATTATTTATTAAAATAGTAATATTTTAATTTTTTTGCCCAATGTTATCTGATACATTATGAATCTTTATTTTTTGAAAAAAATATTTTTTAATGCATAAAATTTTGTATTTTGTTTATTTTTTGAATCAAAATTAATCTAATTTATATAAAAATTCAGACACTGAAGTGGTATAAAAATAAATATTAGATTTTTTGTTTATTTTAAATAGCCGAAAAATAAGTATTATTAATAGCATTTAGAAAAGAAAAAAATAAGTATTTAATGGAATAAGCATATTCATCATTTGTTGGGAAACCAACTTTTTGAAAAAATACCATATTTAACGCTCTTTAAAAAAAATTGGATTTAATTGTGTTGGTAACAGAACTTTAATGAATGGTATAAAAATAAATCTTTTATTTTTTGTTTAATTTAAGCAGCTAAAAATTCAGTATTATTAATACCATTTTGAAAAAAAAAAGTGATTACTTAATAAAATAAGCATATTCATCATTTGTTGGGAAACCAATTTTTTGAAAAAAATATCATGTCCAACGCTTATTGTTTATTTTATTCCAATAAAACGATATTTGAATTGAAAAAAAAATGTATTTGTTTTTGTTGGTAACAGAAGTTTAATGGTATAATTAATATTTTTAATTTGGTTATATAATTTTGTTATTTAATTTATTTATTATACAGAACCTTAAATATATACATGAGGTGTATAAAATCATTAGTTGAATTTAAATTCAAAACATAAGGCTCCCACAATGTGCATTCAAGTTTGTGACCTCTCTTTTTTCGGAGAGGTTTTTAAAAAAATATACACATATGAATCATACGTTTAAAATTTTTAAAACATACGTTTAAAACAAATTTTTAAAACATATGTTTTAAAACATACGTCTAGATATTAGTTTAAAACATACGTTCAGAGGTTTTTGAATAATCTATAGCCATAATTAATTAAACATTACTCTCAACTGTTACAATGTTATCTGATACATTACGAATCTTTATTTTTGGAAAAAAAATATTTGTTAATGCATAAAATTTTGTATTTTGTTTATTTTTGAATCAAAATTAATCAAATTTATATAAAAATTCAGACACTAAAGTGGTATAAAAATAAATATTAGATTTTTTTATTTTAAATAGCCAAAAAATCAGTATTATTAATAGCATTTAGAAACGAAAAAAATCAATTATTTAATCGAATAAGCATATTCATCATTTGTTGGGAAACCAACTTTTTGAAAAATACCATATTTAACGCTCTTTAAAAAAAATTGGATTTAATTGTGTTGGTAACAGAACTTTAATGAATGGTATAAAAATAAATCTTTTATTTTTTGTTTAATTTAAGCAGCTAAAAATTCAGTATTATTAATACCATTTTGAAAAAAAAAAGTGATTACTTAATAAAATAAGCATATTCATCATTTGTTGGGAAACCAATTTTTTGAAAAAAATATCATGTCCAACGCTTATTGTTTATTTTATTCCAATAAAACGATATTTGAATTGAAAAAAAAAATGTATTTGTTTTTGTTGGTAACAGAAGTTTAATGGTATAATTAATATTTTTAATTTGGTTATATAATTTTGTTATTTAATTTATTTATTATACAGAACCTTAAATATATACATGAGGTGTATAAAATCATTAGTTGAATTTAAATTCAAAACATAAGGCTCCCACAATGTGCATTCAAGTTTGTGACCTCTCTTTTTTCGGAGAGGTTTTTAAAAAAATATACACATATGAATCATACGTTTAAAACAAATTTTTAAAACATATGTTTTAAAACATACGTCTAGATATTAGTTTAAAACATACGTTCAGAGGTTTTTGAAT
Source organism: Gastrolobium villosum (assembly GCA_032173675.1). NCBI lineage: Eukaryota > Viridiplantae > Streptophyta > Magnoliopsida > Fabales > Fabaceae > Gastrolobium > Gastrolobium villosum. The sequence goes on along the minus strand of JAVKPL010015331.1, from coordinate 78,280 downwards.
AATCTATAGCCATAATTAATTAAACATTACTCTCAACTGTTACAATGTTATCTGATACATTACGAATCTTTATTTTTGGAAAAAAAATATTTGTTAATGCATAAAATTTTGTATTTTGTTTATTTTTGAATCAAAATTAATCAAATTTATATAAAAATTCAGACACTAAAGTGGTATAAAAATAAATATTAGATTTTTTTATTTTAAATAGCCAAAAAATCAGTATTATTAATAGCATTTAGAAACGAAAAAAATCAATTATTTAATCGAATAAGCATATTCATCATTTGTTGGGAAACCAACTTTTTGAAAAATACCATATTTAACGCTCTTTAAAAAAAATTGGATTTAATTGTGTTGGTAACAGAACTTTAATGAATGGTATAAAAATAAATCTTTTATTTTTTGTTTAATTTGCAGCTAAAAATTCAGTATTATTAATACCATTTTGAAAAAAAAAGTGATTACTTAATGAAATAAGCATATTCATCATTTGTTGGGAAACCAATTTTTTGAAAAAAATACCATATCCAACGATGATTGTTTAATTTATTCCAATAAATTGATATTTGAATTGAAAAAAAATGTATTTTTTTTTGTTGGTAACAGAAGTTTAATGTTATAATTAATATTTTTAATTTGGTTATATAATTTTGTTATTTAATTTTTTTATTATACAGAACCTTAAATATATACATGAGGTGTATAAAATCATTAGTTGAATTTAAATTTTCAAAACTTCAAAAAGGTAATCATATACGTTACTTATGATATTAATTATTATTTATATGATAAAGAGTATTCTGAAACGTGTGACAAAGATTTTATGTATAAACGCATGTTGGGGCCTGGTAGTCCCGCTAATCTCTTTGTTAGGATTCTAACATACCCTGATCTCGCTATCTTACTGTTAGATTGAAAAATAATTTTCATACTTGTAATTTAGTAATCTTTTCTTTTTGAAATAAAGCAATGAAAAAGTCATTATTTCATCATTATTTGTTATTTTTTTATATATATTATTTATAATTAGTATATTAGTATCTAACCCATTAAATAATTTTAATTATTTGTGACCAATTTTATTAATAAATATATTAATTTCTAAAAAATGTAATCGAATTTTTTTTTTGTAAACAAACGAATTTTTATCTTTATCACATATGAAATATATTTGCTTTTTTTTAACATTTTTTAAGAGATATGAAAAAACCTCTTATCTAATATACACAATTATAGAGATTAATATTTCTCATGTTATACGAGATAATTTCCAAACATATAAAAGTTTGTGACCCGTATTTTTTTCTCTCTCTCTTTTCTCTTTATATGACCTTACATGGATCTCACACACTTATAAATATATATGTAAGAGATAAAATTATCTCAGACATTAATCCTATAATTAATTGGTGGGGTCCCACACACTTATATGTATATATATGTGTGTGTCTGTGGGTGCGTGCATATAAGAGATAATATTATCTTATAAATTAATCCTATAATTAATTGGAAGGAATCTTCTATTAATGATAATCCTATCCAAAAAGTCCTAAAATCCGCTATAAATATATGGTTAAACCTGTAAGATACACGCTCGAAACCCTTTCAGATTCAGGATCTACGAAAACCTTTCAGATTTAGGATCAAGAAGGCTACGAAAGTCATAGATTATCTTTTGACTCTTGCTTCCCCGATCCTTTTCGTCAAAATCCAGATCATCAAGACTTGTAAAAAGGTTTCTGAAATCTCAGCTACTCAGTGCGCAATCACTAGGATCTGCCTTAAGCCAAGATGTTGTAGAGATTCATTTTGCGTGCATTTTTTTTTAATGTGTGTGCCGCACAAAATATTGTGTGTATAGGAAAGTTTGTTGTGGTATGTTAAAGGATAAAATGAAAACCTTTTTGCAAACTTGCCTTTTCACCCTTTGAAGTTTGACACTTTTTTTTTTTTTTTGCTTGCATTTGAAAGCCTTAACCTTTGAAATCTTCGTTTATAGGGGTGATTTTGTTGATGGGTGCTTGCTTTAGCAATCGCGTTAAGGCTGTGAGCCCTTCCATTACAGGTCAGCTTCTTCTTTTTGACTTGCATCTTCATATATATTTTTTTGTTTTCTGACAATACGTGAATGAGCTAATTATTCACCAGATTTTTGGTTCTGTTGGGGTTTGGAAATGAATGAGCTAATTATTCACCAGATTTTTGGTTCTGTTGGGGTTTGGAAATGAATATGAGATTGATTGTCACAGAGTTAAATTGTTAACTTTATGAATAGTTTTTTTTCCAGATTGATTGAAAAAATATTTGATTTTTACCCTTGTTTTAATAAAAAATATTTAAAATTTTCAAATATATGATCAAAAATCCAAAGTTCAAATGTCACAATTTACATTTTTAGCATAAAAATTATGGGTTTAATTTTTCTATAGCTGTGATAAAAAAATATATCAACTACACACACATACATATTCACCAAAATTTGCTGATTTTTTTGAAAATCATGATCCAATATTAGATTTTGATAAAAAAAATGTATACGTGGCGGACAAAATATTTTTACAGCAGCCAAAAAATACTTTTGTCATCCCACCCAAAAAAAACCTCGAGAGTGCATCATCAATATTACGATTTTGACTTACTTGTCGGATTAGAAAATGCTTATGTTACGTTTTGTTTGTATTTTTTATTGGGAAAAAAAAAGACGGTTAAGCATGAGCAAATAATTTTGAACAGGTTGAAACGGATATTATTGGACATTAAAGACCTCAATTAAACCAGTTAAAACTTGCAACGGTAACGTATTGGTGGGGAACATTAATTAAAAAATAAATACGATACATAACGGACAGAAGGAGTAAGGGACAAAAATTTGAATTCAAAAGATAAAATTTAAATCTGAGATTACGGTAACAACACAGCGTAGAAAATGCTTATGTTACGTTTTGTTTGTATTTTTTATTGGGAAAAAAAAAGACGGTTAAGCATGAGCAAATAATTTTGAACAGGTTGAAACGGATATTATTGGACATTAAAGACCTCAATTAAACCAGTTAAAACTTGCAACGGTAACGTATTGGTGGGGAACATTAATTAAAAAATAAATACGATACATAACGGACAGAAGGAGTAAGGGACAAAAATTTGAATTCAAAAGATAAAATTTAAATCTGAGATTACGGTAACAACACAGCGTAGATTACGGTATTACTTCAAATCTGAGACGTCCGTAATATCATAAGGACGAGATCTGTGACGCCACGTGTTCCGGCTGTAACTGGACGGTGAATCGATAATCGCTCCATGCACCGCCTAAATGGAAGCGTTTGTTCCGATTGTGGCGCTAGAGAGAGAGAGAGAGACAGACAGGTGAGTTAGTAGAAACAGACAGTGTATGGAACTGTGCATGGATGGGTGGTGCGTTTAGGACTCCCCTCCAATAGTTTCAATAATCGTAATTGCTATTATTTCATTCGGGACAACGTGGGTAGTGTGACATGGATGGGTGGTGCGTTTAGGACTCCCCAGCACAAGTATCCATCTACACATGAAAATATTTGTCACCCAAATTCTTTTTAAAAAGAGATAACCCCATTCCAAACTGATCACAGGTAATGTTTTCTGTAACATAATTCCTCCAAACTGTAATCCGAGTACGATTCTGAGGGAAATTCTTGGTAAGACAACATAAGGATAATTATGGGGTTTTGTGGAAGTCCATCTGTCCATGTAAATTTATTTGGTATTATGAGTGATGACTTTGTTTATTTTGTTTGTTATAAGGCCAATGATGGTGATTGAGTCATTCTTTAATTGATTTTCTTGGCATTGATGTAGGGTTCACTTCTAAAAGTGTAAACAGGAGTGGCGATGACATCACCTCAAATAGCAACAACTCATCAGCCTCCATATCTGTCACTTCTAGAAGTGAGGGTGAGATCTTGCGATCTTCCAATTTAAAAAGCTTCAGCCATCGTGAACTAAGAGCAGCCACAAGAAATTTTCACCCAGATAATGTCTTAGGGCATGGTGGATTTGGTTCTGTTTTTAAGGGCTGGATTGATGAGCATTCACTTGCCGCTACCAAACCAGGAATCGGCATGATTGTTGCTGTAAAGAGGCTTAACCAAGAGGGCTTCCAGGGTCACAAAGAATGGTTGGTTAGTATCAATTCTTCTCTGGATACGCCTTCAGTTTCCTATCTTATGCATATTATTCTGCCTTGAAACTTTATTTCATTGTATATTAAAAAAATTCTATGCTACTACTAGCCTTTTTTGGATACTCTTTCATTTTCCCGGTATGATCTCGTTTGGGGGATTCTCTATGGGACCGTATGTTTGTTCTTATTTGATCTCATTGGCATTGTTGGTCAATTCCTGTAACTTTAATAGCTCATTTTGGAAGGACTTGACTATGATGATACTGAAGTTCAATCATTTTCTAAAACTAATTGATGTTCTTCTTATTTTGTATTGTTCGACTCACAGGCTGAAATCAACTATCTTGGGCAACTGCATCATCCTAATATTGTCAAGTTAATAGGGTACTGTTTCGAGGAGAAGCATCGGCTTTTGGTTTATGAATTTATGCCTAAGGGCAGCTTGGAGAATCATCTGTTCAGAAGTTAATACCTTCTATTTTAGTCGAATGATTCTTTGTTCCTTTTTGTTCCCATTAAAAGAGCTATTTTTATTATTATTTCTTGTAATAATTTAAAGTTCAATTGTAAGTTCTAATACTAATGTTGCTTGAAATCATCATTGATACAGGAGATTCTTATCATCAGCCATTCTCTTGGAGTTTACGATTGAAAATAGCCCTTGAGGCTGCAAGGGCTCTTGCTCTTCTCCATAGTACAGAACATAAAGTCATATACCGTGACTTTAAAACTTCAAATATCCTACTTGATATTGTATGTACACATCAAGTTGTCCTGTTATGATTGAATATGATGGATTTATTAGTTGATTACTAAAATGCTTTATCACATGGTTCTTTGCAGAACTATAAGGCCAAACTCTCTGATTTTGGGTTGGCCAGAGATGGGCCAACCGGTGATAAAAGCCATGTCTCTACTAGGGTCTCGGGAACCCGTGGATATATAGCACCGGAGTATTATGCAACAGGTATTATCTATGGTGTATGTCAAATTGTATTCATAATTAGTTTTTGGGGTTTCTTGCACCGGTTTTGCCTCTCATTAAGTATGCTGTTTTGGTTCATAGACTATATTATCATATAATTTTTTAAGGTCATTTTCTTTGTACTCAAATTTTCTGAAGTGGTGTTTACACATTATTCCATCAGTAGGGTTTTAATCATCCTTTCATGTACAATACCAAGCTTCGCCACATTATCACTTTTCTTTGGATACATTTGCACAATCCGGCAATCCCTATATCTTAAAATATTCTGTTTCATTATCATTGATAGAGATTGTTGTCGTCTCTTGTGATTTGTGAATTTACTGGGTTTCAGCAGCTTTTAGTTTTACATATTATTGTGCAAACAAGGAAGTGATGCCTGTTATATTTTCATAACTGGACAAATTTTGTTTCGCTAGGTCATCTCACTACAAAGAGTGATGTATATAGTTTCGGAGTAGTTCTTCTGGAAATAATATCAGGAAGACGAGCTATAGACAAGAACCAACCACCTGGAGAACATTACCTACTTGGATGGGCCAAACCTTACCTATCTAAAAAATGCCAAGTTTTTCGAGTAATGGATCCGCGTCTTAAAGGACAATATTCCCACACTCAAGCTCAAGCAGCAGCCACACTTGCTTTGCAATGTCTTGCTGCACCTAAAAGCAGGCCAAATATGGATGAAGTGGTAAGAGCACTGGAGCTGCTTCAAGAATCAAAGGACATGCAGGAAAAAAATTGTGTTCAGAAAGAGCATCGCGAAAGCTGTTCTGTTCTGTACTCGGCCATCCCAATGGCCGCCCTATAGCTGACAAAGGTAGTGCAGATGCTCCAGGAAAGGCTTCTGCTTATCATAGGCCTTCTGCTTATCCTAGGCCTTCTAACTTGAGAGAGTTTTGTGATGTGGCTGGTTGTAAGATGCACGTAAAAAGTTCAGAGATATAGGTTAGGCTTGAACCATAATTATGTTAGCTATGTATAGTTTCTGTTATTTATATCTTGTATTTTTAGCTACACTAGAAATTCTTTTCTTCTTGTGATCCTGATTGCTAGTCATGAGAGTCTAATATGGATCCCTAAGGCATGTTTGGTGCGTATAAGATAAAATCTGATAGTACAAGACCTGATAGTATAAGGCCTGATTGTATAAGGCATGATTGAATTTTAATACTATCAAGCATTTGGCACGGTATTGTATAAAATAATATATTATGTAAGATAATATCATCTAGTATTTAGTAATGCACTGTATAATATTATATTGGATAAAATAAACATTTTTAATAAAAATATCATTTAATAAAGAATTTATATAATTCTTCAAAAAAATGTTATATGATATTAATTTTTATTAAAATTTATTGATCAGTGTGTCCAAAACATAAATTAATTTTTATAAAAATAAAAATATTCAATATTTTAAAAATTAATATATTGAAAAATTAATTTTTATTTTAATATATTAATATTAAAATAATATATTAATTTTTGAGAAATACACTGGTCAATGATGTTAATACACTAATCTCTTATCAGGCCTTATCCATCCCTGTTAGGCCGGATTAAGTTATACGTCATTTTGATGTATTAAGGGATTGTGCTGAATAAGATTATACTATACGATGGTCACACCAAACAACTGAAATGTCATAACGTATAATATAAGCTTATACTAACATATCTTATACGTCACACGAAACAGGCCCTTAAGGTGTTCATTGCTTTTCAACCATGTATACAATTGCAATATTACCTATGTGGATGATGCTCTACTTTTTCATTTGCTTTTAGTATATGAAAAAGTCATCACAATGTTGGCTTGTTGACTTCCATTCTAACCACCCAAGGAAACGGGAGTCAACAGAATTGCAAGGTTAAGCTTCTCTTAAATGAATATGCACGACAAAAACAAAATACAGGAGCATATTGAGTTATGCATTTAATATTATGGGGGCAGAGATCGTCACATTTGGTATTTACATTCTTTGAAAAGCTATGTAATGCCAAAGAAAATGGGAAACAAGACTTCAATTAAATATAATCACATTGATTTTCATGGACTCCCAGCTGAAATTGAGAAAAATATCCCCCCTCCTCTCTCTCTCTCTCTCTCTCTCTAACTAAAGCAAATCTTACTTTTAAAATCCACTTCAATCTCACTTTTAATGTCTGAATCAAAAAGTACAACATTGCAACACCAAACCTAGTTGGTCAAGGACGTCTACATAGATGGGGCTTGAGAAGCTAAAACAATGTCAGTGGTTAGCCAAAGTAAACACATACAATTGCTTATAAGCCCTACGATTTACACTGACAATAAACAAGGGGTAGTGTTGTGTCATATAAGGCAACTTTCCTACCTAAGTCATTCTTTAGAAAAAAAATAGTGTCATCTAATTCATCATTATTATTTTTTATTAGTATATTAGTATATCACCCATTAAATAATTTTAATTATTTGTGACCTATTTTATTAATAAATATATTTATTTCTAAAAAATTGTAATCTGATTTTTTTTTTTTTGTAAACAAGCGTTTTTTTATCTTTATCAAATATGAAATATATTTACTATTTATTTAACATTTTTTAAGAGATATGAAAAAAAAACTCTTATCTAATATATATAATTATAGAGATTAATATTTCTTATGTTATAGGAGATAATTTCCAAACATCTAAAAGTTTGTGACCCGTATTTTTTTTTCTCTCTTTTCGAAAGTCCAGTGTTGCTTCTCTTCCGCGTCGACATTTGTAATTTGGAAGAAAGTTTTGTATTAACGTGGAGCACAAAGAAAGTGGATGCTTAAGAATCAATATGATGTTTCTCCTATAGCATCTTTGCTCTCCTATCAGTCTCAACGTGAAATGCAACTACTGATAAGCTTGATATTGCCAAAAAACTCTGCATTTCATCAACATAATGCTCCCACAATGTGCATTCAAGTTTGTGACCTCTCTTTTTTCGCAAAAGTTTTAAAAAAAATATACCCATATAAATCATACGTTTAAAATTTTTAAAACAAATTTTTAAAACATACGTTTAAAACAAAATTTTAAAACATACGTCTAGATATCAGTATAAAACATACGTTTAGAGGTTTTTGAATAATCTATAGCCATAATTAATTAAACATTACTTTCAACAGTTACAATGTTATCTGATACATTATGAATCTTTATTTTTTGAAAAAAATATTTGTTAATGCATAAAATTTTGTATTTTGTTTATTTTTTGAATCAAAATTAATCTAATTTATATAAAAATTCAGACACTGAAGTGGTATAAAAATAAATATTAGATTTGTTGTTTATTTTAAATAGCCAAAAAATCAGTATTATTAATAACATATAGAAAAGAAAAAAAAAAGCAATTATTTAATGGAATAAGCATATTCATCATTTGTTGGGAAACAAACTTTTTGAAAAATATACCATATTTAACGCTCTTTAAAAAAAATTGGATTTAATTTTGTTGGTAACAGAACTTTAATGAATGGTATAAAAGTAAATCTTTTATTTTTTGTTTAATTTAAGCAGCTAAAAATTCAGTATTATTAATACCATTTTGAAAAAAAAAAGTGATTACTTAATGAAATAAGCATATTCATCATTTGTTTGGAAACCAATTTTTTGAAAAAATTATCATATCCAACGCTGATTATTTAATTTATTCCAATAAATCGATATTTGAATTGAAAAAAAAAATGTATTTGTTTTTGTTGGTAACAGAAGTTCAATGGTATAATTAATATTTTTAATTTGGTTATATAATTTGGTTATTTAATTTATTTATTATACAGAACCTTAAATATATACATGAGGTGTATAAAATCATTAGTTGAATTTAAATTCAAAACATAATGCTCCCACAATGTGCATTCAAGTTTGTGACCTCTTTTTTTTCACAGAGGTTTTTAAAAAAATATACAAATGAATCATACGTTTAAAATTTTTAAAACAAAATTTTAAAACATACGTTTAAAACAAAATTTTTAAACCTATGTTTTAAAACATACGTCTAGATATCAGTTTAAAACATACGTTTAGAGGTTTTTGAATAATCTATAGCCATAATTAATTAAACATTACTTTCAACTGTTACAATGTTATCTGATACATTATGAATCTTTATTTTTTGAAAAAAATATTTGTTAATGCATAAAATTTTGTATTTTGTTTATTTTTTGAATCAAAATTAATCTAATTTATATAAAAATTCAGACACTGAAGTGGTATAAAAATAAATATTAGATTTGTTGTTTATTTTAAATAGCCAAAAATCAGTATTATTAATAGCATATAGAAAAGAAAAAAAAAGCAATTATTTAATGGAATAAGCATATTCATCATTTGTTGGGAAACAAACTTTTTGAAAAATATACCATATTTAACGCTCTTTAAAAAAAATTGGATTTAATTTTGTTGGTAACAGAACTTTAATGAATGGTATAAAAGTAAATCTTTTATTTTTTGTTTAATTTAAGCAGCTAAAAATTCAGTATTATTAATACCATTTTGAAAAAAAAAAGTGATTACTTAATGAAATAAGCATATTCATCATTTGTTTGGAAACCAATTTTTTGAAAAAATTATCATATCCAACGCTGATTATTTAATTTATTCCAATAAATCGATATTTGAATTGAAAAAAAAAAATGTATTTGTTTTTGTTGGTAACAGAAGTTCAATGGTATAATTAATATTTTTAATTTGGTTATATAATTTTGTTATTTAATTTATTTATTATACAGAACCTTAAATATATACATGAGGTGTATAAAATCATTAGTTGAATTTAAATTCAAAACATAATGCTCACACAATGTGCATTCAAGTTTGTGACCTCTTTTTTTTCACAGAGGTTTTTAAAAAAATATACAAATGAATCATACGTTTAAAATTTTTAAAACAAAATTTTAAAACATACGTTTAAAACAAAATTTTTAAACCTATGTTTTAAAACATACGTCTAGATATCAGTTTAAAACATACGTTTAGAGGTTTTTGAATAATCTATAGCCATAATTAATTAAACATTACTTTCAACTGTTACAATGTTATCTGATACATTATGAATCTTTATTTTTTGAAAAAAATATTTGTTAATGCATAAAATTTTGTATTTTGTTTATTTTTTGAATCAAAATTAATCTAATTTATATAAAAATTCAGACACTGAAGTGGTATAAAAATAAATATTAGATTTGTTGTTTATTTTAAATAGCCAAAAAATCAGTATTATTAATAGCATATAGAAAAGAAAAAAAAAGCAATTATTTAATGGAATAAGCATATTCATCATTTGTTGGGAAACAAACTTTTTGAAAAATATACCATATTTAACGCTCTTTAAAAAAAATTGGATTTAATTTTGTTGGTAACAGAACTTTAATGAATGGTATAAAAGTAAATCTTTTATTTTTTGTTTAATTTAAGCAGCTAAAAATTCAGTATTATTAATACCATTTTGAAAAAAAAAAGTGATTACTTAATGAAATAAGCATATTCATCATTTGTTTGGAAACCAATTTTTTGAAAAAATTATCATATCCAACGCTGATTATTTAATTTATTCCAATAAATCGATATTTGAATTGAAAAAAAAAATGTATTTGTTTTTGTTGGTAACAGAAGTTCAATGGTATAATTAATATTTTTAATTTGGTTATATAATTTTGTTATTTAATTTATTTATTATACAGAACCTTAAATATATACATGAGGTGTATAAAATCATTAGTTGAATTTAAATTCAAAACATAATGCTCCCACAATGTGCATTCAAGTTTGTGACCTCTTTTTTTTCACAGAGGTTTTTAAAAAAATATACAAATGAATCATACGTTTAAAATTTTTAAAACAAAATTTTAAAACATACGTTTAAAACAAAATTTTAAAACCTATGTTTTAAAACATACGTCTAGATATCAGTTTAAAACATACGTTTAGAGGTTTTTGAATAATCTATAGCCATAATTAATTAAACATTACTTTCAACTGTTACAATGTTATCTGATACATTATGAATCTTTATTTTTTGAAAAAAATATTTGTTAATGCATAAAATTTTGTATTTTGTTTATTTTTTGAATCAAAATTAATCTAATTTATATAAAAATTCAGACACTGAAGTGGTATAAAAATAAATATTAGATTTGTTGTTTATTTTAAATAGCCAAAAAATCAGTATTATTAATAGCATATAGAAAAGAAAAAAAAAGCAATTATTTAATGGAATAAGCATATTCATCATTTGTTGGGAAACAAACTTTTTGAAAAATATATATACCATATTTAACGCTCTTTAAAAAAAATTGGATTTAATTTTGTTGGTAACAGAACTTTAATGAATGGTATAAAAGTAAATCTTTTATTTTTTGTTTAATTTAAGCAGCTAAAAATTCAGTATTATTAATACCATTTTGAAAAAAAAAAGTGATTACTTAATGAAATAAGCATATTCATCATTTGTTTGGAAACCAATTTTTTGAAAAAATTATCATATCCAACGCTGATTATTTAATTTATTCCAATAAATCGATATTTGAATTGAAAAAAAAATGTATTTGTTTTTGTTGGTAACAGAAGTTCAATGGTATAATTAATATTTTTAATTTGGTTATATAATTTTGTTATTTAATTTATTTATTATACAGAACCTTAAATATATACATGAGGTGTATAAAATCATTAGTTGAATTTAAATTCAAAACATAATGCTCCCACAATGTGCATTCAAGTTTGTGACCTCTTTTTTTTCACAGAGGTTTTTAAAAAAATATACAAATGAATCATACGTTTAAAATTTTTAAAACAAAATTTTAAAACATACGTTTAAAACAAAATTTTTAAACCTATGTTTTAAAACATACGTCTAGATATCAGTTTAAAACATACGTTTAGAGGTTTTTGAATAATCTATAGCCATAATTAATTAAACATTACTTTCAACTGTTACAATGTTATCTGATACATTATGAATCTTTATTTTTTGAAAAAAATATTTGTTAATGCATAAAATTTTGTATTTTGTTTATTTTTTGAATCAAAATTAATCTAATTTATATAAAAATTCAGACACTGAAGTGGTATAAAAATAAATATTAGATTTGTTGTTTATTTTAAATAGCCAAAAAATCAGTATTATTAATAGCATATAGAAAAGAAAAAAAAAGCAATTATTTAATGGAATAAGCATATTCATCATTTGTTGGGAAACAAACTTTTTGAAAAATATACCATATTTAACGCTCTTTAAAAAAAATTGGATTTAATTTTGTTGGTAACATAACTTTAATGAATGGTATAAAAGTAAATCTTTTATTTTTTGTTTAATTTAAGCAGCTAAAAATTCAGTATTATTAATACCATTTTGAAAAAAAAAAGTGATTACTTAATGAAATAAGCATATTCATCATTTGTTTGGAAACCAATTTTTTGAAAAAATTATCATATCCAACGCTGATTATTTAATTTATTCCAATAAATCGATATTTGAATTGAAAAAAAAAATGTATTTGTTTTTGTTGGTAACAGAAGTTCAATGGTATAATTAATATTTTTAATTTGGTTATATAATTTTGTTATTTAATTTATTTATTATACAGAACCTTAAATATATACATGAGGTGTATAAAATCATTAGTTGAATTTAAATTCAAAACATAATGCTCCCACAATGTGCATTCAAGTTTGTGACCTCTTTTTTTTCACAGAGGTTTTTAAAAAAATATACAAATGAATCATACGTTTAAAATTTTTAAAACATACGTTTAAAACAAAATTTTTAAACCTATGTTTTAAAACATACGTCTAGATATCAGTTTAAAACATACGTTTAGAGGTTTTTGAATAATCTATAGCCATAATTAATTAAACATTACTTTCAACTGTTACAATGTTATCTGATACATTATGAATCTTTATTTTTTGAAAAAAATATTTTTTAATGCATAAAATTTTGTATTTTGTTTATTTTTTGAATCAAAATTAATCTAATTTATATAAAAATTCAGACACTGAAGTGGTATAAAAATAAATATTAGATTTTTTGTTTATTTTAAATAGCCGAAAAATCAGTATTATTAATAGCATTTAGAAAAGAAAAAAATAAGTATTTAATGGAATAAGCATATTCATCATTTGTTGGGAAACCAACTTTTTGAAAAAATACCATATTTAACGCTCTTTAAAAAAAATTTGGATTTAATTGTGTTGGTAACAGAACTTTAATGAATGGTATAAAAATAAATCTTTTTTTTTTTGTTTAATTTAAGCAGCTAAAAATTCAGTATTATTAATACCATTTTGAAAAAAAAAAGTGATTACTTAATAAAATAAGCATATTCATCATTTGTTGGGAAACCAATTTTTTGAAAAAAATATCATGTCCAACGCTTATTGTTTATTTTATTCCAATAAAACGATATTTGAATTGAAAAAAAAATGTATTTGTTTTTGTTGGTAACAGAAGTTTAATGGTATAATTAATATTTTTAATTTGGTTATATAATTTTGTTATTTAATTTATTTATTATACAGAACCTTAAATATATACATGAGGTGTATAAAATCATTAGTTGAATTTAAATTCAAAACATAAGGCTCCCACAATGTGCATTCAAGTTTGTGACCTCTCTTTTTTCGGAGAGGTTTTTAAAAAAATATACACATATGAATCATACGTTTAAAATTTTTAAAACATACGTTTAAAACAAATTTTTAAAACATATGTTTTAAAACATACGTCTAGATATTAGTTTAAAACATACGTTCAGAGGTTTTTGAATAATCTATAGCCATAATTAATTAAACATTACTCTCAACTGTTACAATGTTATCTGATACATTACGAATCTTTATTTTTGGAAAAAAAATATTTGTTAATGCATAAAATTTTGTATTTTGTTTATTTTTGAATCAAAATTAATCAAATTTATATAAAAATTCAGACACTAAAGTGGTATAAAAATAAATATTAGATTTTTTTATTTTAAATAGCCAAAAAATCAGTATTATTAATAGCATTTAGAAACGAAAAAAATCAATTATTTAATCGAATAAGCATATTCATCATTTGTTGGGAAACCAACTTTTTGAAAAATACCATATTTAACGCTCTTTAAAAAAAATTGGATTTAATTGTGTTGGTAACAGAACTTTAATGAATGGTATAAAAATAAATCTTTTATTTTTTGTTTAATTTAAGCAGCTAAAAATTCAGTATTATTAATACCATTTTGAAAAAAAAAAAAGTGATTACTTAATGAAATAAGCATATTCATCATTTGTTGGGAAACCAATTTTTTGAAAAAAATACCATATCCAACGATGATTGTTTAATTTATTCCAATAAATTGATATTTGAATTGAAAAAAAAAATGTATTTTTTTTGTTGGTAACAGAAGTTTAATGTTATAATTAATATTTTTAATTTGGTTATATAATTTTGTTATTTAATTTTTTTATTATACAGAACCTTAAATATATACATGAGGTGTATAAAATCATTAGTTGAATTTAAATTTTCAAAACTTCAAAAAGGTAATCATATACGTTACTTATGATATTAATTATTATTTATATGATAAAGAGTATTCTGAAACGTGTGACAAAGATTTTATGTATAAACGCATGTTGGGGCCTGGTAGTCCCGCTAATCTCTTTGTTAGGATTCTAACATACCCTGATCTCGCTATCTTACTGTTAGATTGAAAAATAATTTTCATACTTGTAATTTAGTAATCTTTTCTTTTTGAAATAAAGCAATGAAAAAGTCATTATTTCATCATTATTTGTTATTTATTTATATATATATATATATATATATATATATATATGATTTGTTATTAGTATATTAGTATATAACCCATTAAATAATTTTAATTATTTGTGACCAATTTTATTAATAAATACATTAATTTCTAAAAAATGTAATCGATTTTTTTTTGTGTGTAAACAAACGAATTTTTATCTTTATCACATATGAAATATATTTGCTTTTTTTTAACATTTTTTAAGAGATATGAAAAAACCTCTTATCTAATATACACAATTATAGAGATTAATATTTCTCATGTTATACGAGATAATTTCCAAACATATAAAAGTTTGTGACCCGTATTTTTTTCTCTCTCTCTTTTCTCTTTATATGACCTTACATGGATCTCACACACTTATAAATATATATGTAAGAGATAAAATTATCTCAGACATTAATCCTATAATTAATTGGTGGGGTCCCACACACTTATATGTATATATATGTGTGTGTCTGTGTGCGTGCATATAAGAGATAATATTATCTTATAAATTAATCCTATAATTAATTGGAAGGAATCTTCTATTAATGATAATCCTATCCAAAAAGTCCTAAAATCCGCTATAAATATATGGTTAAACCAGTAAGATACACGCTCGAAACCCTTTCAGATTCAGGATCTACGAAAACCTTTCAGATTTAGGATCAAGAAGGCTACGAAAGTCATAGATTATCTTTTGACTCTTGCTTCCCCGATCCTTTTCGTCAAAATCCAGATCATCAAGACTTGTAAAAAGGTTTCTGAAATCTCAGCTACTCAGTGCGCAATCACTAGGATCTGCCTTAAGCCAAGATGTTGTAGAGATTCATTTTGCGTGCATTTTTTTTTTAATGTGTGTGCCGCACAAAATATTGTGTGTATAGGAAAGTTTGTTGTGGTATGTTAAAGGATAAAATGAAAACCTTTTTGCAAACTTGCCTTTTCACCCTTTGAAGTTTGACACTTTTTTTTTTTTTTGCTTGCATTTGAAAGCCTTAACCTTTGAAATCTTCGTTTATAGGGGTGATTTTGTTGATGGGTGCTTGCTTTAGCAATCGCGTTAAGGCTGTGAGCCCTTCCATTACAGGTCAGCTTCTTCTTTTTGACTTGCATCTTCATATATATATATATAATATAATTTTTTTTTTTCTGTTGGGGTATGTGAATGAGCTAATTATTCACCAGATTTTTGGTTCTGTTGGGGTTTGGAAATGAATATGGGATTGATTGTCACATAGTTAAAGTTGTTAACTTTATGAATAGTTTTTTTTCCATTGAAAAAAATATTTGATTTTTACCCTTGTTTTAATAAAAAATATTTAAAATTTTCAAATATATGATCAAAAATCCAAAGTTCAAATGTCACAATTTACATTTTTAGCATAAAAATTATGGGTTTAATTTTTCTATAGCTGTGATAAAAAAATATATCAACTACACACACATACATATTACACCAAAATTTGCTGATTTTTTTGAAAATCATGATCCAATATTAGATTTTGATAAAAAAAATGTATACGTGGCGGACAAAATATTTTTACAGCAGCCAAAAATACTTTTGTCATCCCACCAAAAAAAACCTCGAGAGTGCATCATCAATATTACGATTTTGGCTTACTTGTCGGATTAGAAAATGGTTATGTTACGTTTTGTTTGTATTTTTTATTGGAAAAAAAAAAGACGGTTAAGCAAGAACAAATAATTTTGAACAGGTTGAAACGGATATTATTGGACATTAAAGACCTCAATTAAACCAGTTAAAACTTGCAACGGTAACGTATTGGTGGGTAACATTAATTAAAAAATAAATACGATACATAACGGACAGAAGGAGTAAGGGACAAAATTTTGAATTCAAAAGATAAAATTTAAATCTGAGATTACGGTAACAACACAGCGTAGATTACGGTATTACTTCAAATCTGAGACGTCCGTAATATCATAAGGACGAGATCTGTGACGCCACGTGTTCCGGCTGTAACTGGACGGTGAATCGATAATCGCTCCATGCACCGCCTAAATGGAAGCGTTTGTTCCGATTGTGGCGCTAGAGAGAGAGAGAGAGACACAGACAGGTGAGTTAGTAGAAACAGACAGTGTATGGAACTGTGCATGGATGGGTGGTGCGTTTAGGACTCCCCTCCAATAGTTTCAATAATCGTAATTGCTATTATTTCATTCGGGACAACGTGGGTAGTGTGACATGGATGGGTGGTGCGTTTAGGACTCCCCAGCACAAGTATCCATCTACACATGAAAATATCTTGTCACCCAAATTCTTTTTAAAAAGAGATAACCCCATTTCAAATTTATCAGAGGTAATGTTTTCTGTAACATAATTCTTCCAAACTGTAATCCGAGTCCGAGTCCGAGGGAAATTCTTGGTAAGACAACATAAGGATAATTATGGGGTTTTGTGGAAGTCCATGTGTCCATGTAAATTTATTTGGTATTATGAGTGATGTCTTTGTTTATTTTGTTTGTTATAAGGCCAATGATGGTGATTGAGTCATTCTTTAATTGATTTTTTTGGCATTGATGTAGGGTTCACTTCTAAAAGTGTAAACAGTAGTGGCTGCTCTTAGTTCACGATAGCTGAAGCTTTTCAAATTGGAAGATCGCACGATCTCACCCTCACTTCTAGAAGTGACAGATATGGAGGCTGATGAGTTGTTGCTATTTGAGCTGATGTCATGGCCACTTCTGCTTACACTTCTAGAAGTGAACCCTACATCAATGCCAAGAAAATCAACTTAAGAAGGACTCAATCACCATAATTGGTCAAGTTAATTATAGTGATTGAGTCCTTCTTAAGTTGATTTTCTTGGCATTGATGTAGGGTTCACTTCTAGCAGTGTAAGCAGAAGTGGCCATGACATCAGCTCAAATAGCACGAACTCATCAGCCTCCATATCTGTCACTTCTAGAAGTGAGGGTGAGATCGTGCGATCTTCCAACTTGAAAAGCTTCAGCTATAGTGAACTAAGAGCAGCCACAAGAAATTTTCGCCCAGATATGTCGTAGGGCATGGTGGATTTGGTTCTGTTTTTAAGGGCTGGATTGATGAGCGTTCTCTTGCTCCTACCAAACCAGGAATCGGCATGATTGTTGCTGTAAAGAGGCTTGACCAAGAGGGCTTCCAGGGTCACAAAGAATGGTTGGTTAGTATCAATTCTTCTCTGGATACGCCTTCAGTTTCCTATCTTATGCATATTATTCTCCTATCTTATGCATATTATTCTAGCTTCAAATTAACTTTATTTCATTGTATGTTAAAAAAATTCTAGGCTACTACTAGCCTTTTTTGGATACTCTTTCATTTTCCCGGTATGATCCCGTTTGGGGGATTCTCTGTGGAACTTTATGTTTGTTATTATTTGATCTTATTGGCATTGTTGGTCAATTCCTGTAACTTTAATAGCTCATTTTGGAAGGACTTGACTATGATACTGAAGTTCAATCATTTTCTAAAACTGATTGATGTTCTTCTTGTTTTGTATTGTTTGACTCACAGGTTGAAATCAACTATCTTGGGCAACTGCATCATCCTAATCTTGTCAAGTTAATAGGATACTGTTTCGAGGAGAAGCATCGGCTTTTGGTTTATGAATTTATGCCTAAGGGCAGCTTGGAGAATCATCTGTTCAGAAGTTAATACCTTCTATTTTAGTCGAATGATTCTTTGTTCCTTTTTGTTCCCATTGAAAGAGCTATTTTTATTATTATTTCTTGTAATAATTTAAAGTTCAATTGTAAGTTCTAATACTAATGTTGCTTGAAATCATCATTGATACAGGAGGTTCTTATCATCAGTCATTCCCTTGGAGTTTACGATTGAAAATAGCCCTTGAGGCTGCAAGGGCTCTTGCTCTTCTCCATAGTACAGAACATAAAGTCATATACCGTGACTTTAAAACTTCAAATATCCTACTTGATATTGTATGTACACATCAAGTTGTCCTGTTATGGTTGAATATGATGGATTTATTAGTTGATTACTAAAATGCTTTATTACATGGTTCTTTGCAGAACTATAAGGCCAAACTCTCTGATTTGCAATGTCTTAAAGGACAATATTCCCACACTCAAGCTCAAGCAGCAGCCACACTTGCTTTGCAATGTCTTGCTGCACCTAAAAGCAGGCCAAATATGGATGAAGTGGTAAGAGCACTGGAGCTGCTTCAAGAATCAAAGGACATGCAGGAAAAAAATTGTGTTCAGAAAGAGCATCGCGAAAGCAGTTCTGTACTCGGCCATCCCAATGGCCGCCCTATAGCTGACAAAGGTAGTGCAGATGCTCCAGGAAAGGCTTCTGCTTATCATAGGCCTTCTGCTTATCCTAGGCCTTCTAACTTGAGAGAGTTTTGTGATGTGGCTGGTTGTAAGATGCACGTAAAAAGTTCAGAGATATAGGTTAGGCTTGAACCATAATTATGTTAGCTATGTATAGTTTCTGTTATTTATATCTTGTATTTTTAGCTACACTAGAAATTCTTTTCTTCTTGTGATCCTGATTGCTAGTCATGAGAGTCTAATACGGATCCTTAGTCCGATAGTATAAGGCCTGATTGTATAAGGCATGATTGAATTTTAATACTATCTAGCATTTGGCACGGTATTGTATAAAATAATATATTGTGTAAGATAATATCATCTAGTATTTAGTAATGCACTGTATAATATTATATTGGATAAAATAAACATTTTTAATAAAAATATCATTTAATAAAGAATTTATATAATTCTTCAAAAAAATGTTATATGATATTAATTTTTATTAAAATTTATTGATCAGTGTGTCCAAAATATAAATTAATTTTTATAAAAATAAAAATATTCAATATTTTAAAAATTAATATATTGAAAAATTAATTTTTATTTAATATATTAATATTAAAATAATATATTAATTTTTGAGAAATGTACTGGTCAACGATGTTAATACACTAATCTTCTTATCAGGCCTTATCCATCCCTGTTAGGCCGCATTAAGTTATACATCATTTTAATATATTAAGGGATTCTGCTGTATAAGATTATACTATACGATGGTCACACCAAACAACTGAAATGTCATAACGTATAATATAAGCTTATACTAACATGCCTTATACATCACACGAAACAGGCCCAAGGTGTTCATTGCTTTTGAACCATGTATACAACTGCAATATTACCTATGTGGATGATGCTCTACTTTTTCATCTTGCTTTTAGTATATGAAAAAGTCATCACAATGTTGGCTTGTTGACTTCCATTCTAACCACCCAAGGAAACGGGTGTCAACAGAATTGCAAGGTTAAGCTTCTCTTAAATGAATATGCACGACAAAAACAGAATACAGGAGCATATTGAGTTATGCATTTAATATTATGGGGGCAGAGATCGTCACATTTGGTATTTACATTCATTGAAAAGCTATGCAATGCCAAAGAAAATGGGAAACAAGACTTCAATTAAATATAATCACATTGGTTTTCATGGACTCCCAGCTGAAATTGATAAAAATCCTGATCCCCCCTCCTCTCTCTCTCTCTCTAACTAAAGCAAATCTTACTTTTAAAATCCACTTCAATCTCACTTTTAATGTCTGAATCAAAAAGTACAACATTGCAACACCAAACCTAGTTGGTCAAGGACGTCTACATAGATGGGGCTTGAGAAGCTAAAACAATGTCAGCGGTTAGCCAAAGTAAACACATACAATTGCTTATAAGCCCTAAGATTTACACTGACAATAAACAAGGGGTAGTGTTGTGTCATATAAGGCAACTTTCCTACCTAAGTCATTCTTTAGAAAAAAACAGTGTCATCTAATTCATCATTATTATTTGTTATTAGTATATGGGAAAACATTTTAACTTTTTATTGTTGGTGACTCATAATACAAGTGGATCCCACCTTGAAACTTTTTCTCTCTCCACTATTTTGTGGGCCCCACTTGTATTATGAGTCACTAACATGAGAAAAAATTTCTCCTTTAAAAGGAGAAAATGTTTTCCCTTAGTATATTAGTATATCACCCATTAAATAATTTTAATTATTTGTGACCAATTTTATTAATAAATATATTTATTTCTAAAAAAATGTAATCGATTTTTATTTTTATTTTTGTAAACAAACAATTTTTTATCTTTATCAAATATGAAATATATTTACTTTTTATTTAACATTTTTTAAGAGATATGGAAGAAAAAAAAACTCTTATCTAATATATACAATTATAGAGATTAATATTTCTTATGTTATAGGAGATAATTTCCAAACATCTAAAAGTTTGTGACCCGTACTTTTTTCCTCTCTTTTCTCATTTTTTTTTGTTGATAAATTCTTTCTTTTCTCTTTATATGACCTTACATGGGTCTCACACACTTTTATATATGTGTGTGTGTGTGTGTGTTGTGTGTGTGTGAGATAAAATTATATCATACATTAATCCTACAATTAATTAGGACATGATATGCTTATCATCAATTAAGTTTACCATTTTTTATTATCAAACCTTAACCGTTGATTTTCGTCAATTTATTATTTATAATTATTACAAATTAATAATTAATTAATAAATATCATCCAATAAATTATAACCATCTCACGAAAATTAACAATTGAAATTTAATAATAAAAAATAATAACTTTGGTAAATAAATTTTTCCCCTATTTATATTTTGTGCATTAATGTTTGTTGGGTTTCCAAAAAGACAAAAAGCAAGAAACAGAGGAAAAAGAAAAAAGTTTTTATGGACCTGAAAAAGGCCTATATTCTAGAAGGTCCAATAAAGGACATTATAAACAGAAAGGGAATCTTCTATTAATGATGATCCTATCCAGACAGCTAAGCAGCCCACATTCTAGAAGGCAGAAATAGGGAGCACAAACATGAAGAGAATCTTCTATTAATGATGATCCTATCAGACAGCTAAGCAGCCCACATTATAGAATTGTTGAGCGATTAGCAATTTGACGCAGGTCACTATGGTGGTGATCGGACTTTATTAATATATTGAAAAATTAATTTTTATTTTAATATATTAATATTAAAATAATATATTAATTTTTGAGAAATGCACTAGTCAACGATGTTAATACACTAATCTCTTATCAGGCCTTATCCATCACTCTTAGGCCGAATTAAGTTATACATCATTTTGATGTATTAAGGGATTCTGCTATATAAGCTTATACTATATAATGGTCACACCAAATGACTGAAAATATCATAACATATAATATAAACTTATACTATCATGTCTTATATGTCACACTAAAGAGACCCTTAGGTGTCAATAATGCGAGCATGACTACTACATTTACAAACAACCTGTACGATTAGCACTTTATGCAGCTTGGCATTGAGTTAATAATGCGTGCATGACTATCGTGTGCTTCCAGCTCTAGAAAAATATTTGTTTTTGCTCTAGGAAAAACTTTTCTGTCACTCAGAATATAAAAAATGAACGAGTCACGTTGTAAAAAGTAGGGGTTCAAAACGAGTTGGAACGTCATAAATACATAAAATGACTCGACACAAAATAGTAATCAAAACGGTAATTGACAAAAAATAAAATAAAAAAATAGGTCAAAATTAAAAAAAATTCAAAAAAATTTTCAAAAAAATATGAGACAACACGTATACAAATACATCAATACGCACATAAATTTTTTACGTATCATTTTTTTCTACATTAACATAACATGATTTTTTTTTACGGGTTAACCCGAACATAAATTTTCATATCGTATCGCAAGTCAATCAGCGTGTCATAACCTATATTGATACCCCTAGTAAAAAGAAGAGAAAGAAAAAATTAATGAAACCACTCATTTATATACGAGTATGAGAAGAAAAAAATTACAGCACATTAAACTCTTGATTTATGAAGGGCATTTGGCCAACACAACTTCAGATGCTCACGTACACGAACGCCTAGTCGTAAAAATTCTTCGAGCAATTGTTTTGGTTTGAGAGATAGAGAGTGAGTTCTATATATACCGCTTATTATCAAAGATAATATAAGAAATTGTGAACGTGATTTACTTTGAGTGAATGAGAGCTCAATGCTCAACTGCTTGAGATTTAAATTTTGGCATCACTTTTTTATATGACAAATCATTCAAGGAACCTACACAGATTTCCATATCCCTAAACAGGACCCCCACAAATTGGCTTGTGTAAGATCTTTGCTAAGCGAGCGGGATATAATACCTTTCGTTATCAAGGGCTAGTCATCAAGGAATACATACTAAGGACAAGAATTTCAATATCAATTGTCGTCTATTACCTTAAGCAAGATGAGATCATAAGAAATGTCATTGGCAACTTATTCAGACATGAATCTTTAGGATATAATACCTAAAAATAGACCACAAATCACAACTTGATTAAGCTCACCGTCAATTCGTCAAACCTGCTAACTATCAACGGTAATCTAATAGCTAAGTTAAGTCAGTATTTTTCCTAGTGTAAAAGTTAAAAAAGCATAAAGTATACAATGCCTACCCACGAAACGCACGAAGATAGCAACATTAATATTAGTAACCTATTAACATTTAACCTCCATGGTCCAAAATCAATATTCCTTAGGCACCCTAAATCATCAATCTCTCAAATATAGTTATTAGTTCTAGTATGTTGTTTTGCAAACAGGATAAGAACAAGGGATTCTGTATATGAAAAAATAGTACCCTCCTGTCAAATGAAGTTTAAACTAGTCATTATCTATATACAAATATGACGGTAAGATGATGCCAAATGTTTGAATAAATTCATTATTACCAGCTTTCATACAGATAATGCCTTAACCTTTATCAAATCAACCAATTGCACCTGAAAAGCTGAGCAATCACCCTGTTAAATACACTCTTGTTCGATTATTAGCCGGTAGACGAGGTAGACTGGTAGAGGATCCTTTCTTATGACTAGGAAAACCTGAACATTTGGTCCTGAACTTGAAATCCATACAAATTATCAAGGAAGATTCAATTATTTGATCAAGATGGGGATCAAGAGGATAAATTCCTTTCACTGGGGAAGAGAAGGGAGGATCCAAATTAATGCCAACAGAAGGATTTTAAACAACACATTCATCAATCATTTCTCCCAATAACAAACCATCTAGCTAATTGACCAAAAAGGGGTAACTTAAATTTGTCTCCCAATGATTTTGAATCTGTAGTCAAATATGTATATATTTTTTCCACTGCTCTTCCCTATCCATAATGTTAAAGCTAGGGATAATCGACATTGCCCACAAAATGGCATTGGGCTAGCACCGACTTCAACTAATTTGGGATAAAGACATTGCTAATGTTGACGGCATTGGGCTACCTATGCGCCTTCTACTCATTTTCACAACAACAGGGAATTAAACATCGTAGCAAAAACATAGAATTAGAATTTACTATCCACGCAAATACACATCAGACGATTAACCAAAAAAGCTGTTAACATTCGAAAGTAGTTGATACATTTAATTGATTAACCACTCTTAAAATCAATCACGGCACATTAGCAATAGCCTTCATATCAAAACCCCAAACTGTAATTACCGCTCAAGAAACGACCCCATGAGTTAAAATTCGCAACTTCCTCCACCAGCAAAAACGATTCTACATTTTATTTTTTTTTTGGCATTAAAACATTTAGGAGAAGGAACAATCACATTACTCGAAAGTAACAGGTTCAATTGATGTAACAAAACACATTATAGCAAATAGTTATTCATAGAAGGCCAATTACTGGCAGGGGAGTCTAAAACACCATACATAATTTTCAGCATATCCAAAATACAATGACAAGTTTCAAACAAGTTCTGCTCGTTCTCCAAATTGATGACATTATTCAATAATATAAAATAAAAAATAAAAAGGGTCCGAACCTAGGAAGTGTCCCACGGTTTAGGTTCGGGGAGAGCGACGACCATACCTTGAAGGTCGTGGCTGAGGAGGACCTGGCAACCGAGCCTGGAGTGTTTGTTAAGGACCCTAGCTCTGGAGGTACGTTTGAGAATGACCTCCTCGTCGTGTGACATGGGTGGGAGCTTGTCGAGCCATTCTTGTGCGATGTTGACCTCGCATTCTGCTGAGCAGGCGTCGATGTCTTCGAGCCTGTGTGAGTCTGGGTCGATCAGGCCCGTGTTGATTAGGGCCTTCAGGAGTGTATGGCCCGTCAGGCCCAACACCTCGTGCTTCTTACCCTCGAAGTCGATGGCCGACAGCCTCACGATCCGGTCCGACACCTTCTTCGATGACGATGATGATGATGATGAGGAAGAGGAAGCGGTGGATCGGGAGATTAGGGATTTGGAGAAGAAGGAGAGAGATGAGAGGCGGTGGACTTGTGAAGACAGCCTCTGCAGATTCGCCACTGCCATTGTTCGTTGGGTTAGGAAGAGCTTGTCCCTGTCTAGAGAGAGAGAGTGTGTTGTTTAGAAGGGAAAATGGAAGAAATGGCGATGTTGGTTGCGGGCTTTTTCCCCTGGGTTGGGCCTAAATTTCTTTTCAGGAAAAAAAATGTTATTTTGATATATTTTTTTATTTTGGTAAACATCAGTTTGATTATTTTACTATTTAATCAGCTTCATTCTAAATTCACATTTAATCCAATTTATTCTAAAGAGATTTGGATTGGATTATATTTATACATTAGTGTATAAGATAGAATTAAATAAACAACAAAATTATATATACATTATGGTTATGTTTATCTCATTTTACATAAGATAAACAACTTTCCTACGCACATAAAAAAGGATCGAGTCCCACCATTTTTATTTTCTCTGCTCTTATCTGTGGGTCTCACTTGTAATTTTATTTCTACAACATGAAGTAACTATTTTCCTACAACATAAGGAAAATATGGGATAGGTTATTGTGCCTACTCCCTATTTGTCTACCTTTACCTACCCCTCTCATCACCGTTGGATTACAATTTGATCTAACGGTTCATATTGAAAACATAAATAAAATCCTTTTTACTCTTTTCTCTCTCTCTCCATCCTCTCTCTCTCTTAGACTCCACCCTATTCTCTCCTCCCCTGCTACGAAGGAGACGTATCCTTCCTTCTTGAATATAATTTTTCATCTTTCAAATCTCAATTTCGCTAATTACCTCAATTCATTGTAATTTTTTATCTCTCTCTCTAATTTTTTTATTTTATTTACAATTTTCATGTTTTCTAGGGGAATTCCCCGATTGTTTCACCTATAGCTTCAGTTTCTCGGGAAATTAAAAGAGTAAATCGTTGAGACGTAAGGTAAAATCGTTTCACAATTTTCATGTTATTTTATTTGCATGACTGGTACAACCTTTTCTGGTCAATATCGTGGTTCTCGGTATCTGTAGTAGACGCCTGAAATAGACAATTGGCGAGTAAGGTAAAATCGATTTGTGGGAAGATTGGGATTTTTGGCAAAGGTTTAAGGGATTTATAGGGTTTATATGAAAAGTGCAACATTAGCATGTTCTAGTTGTTTTGAATTTGAATTTAGTCAAAAACATGTGAAACTTTAAGAAGAGGTACTATCTTCTTGCAATCTGTTAAGTGTTGTCCAAGGTTTTATAGTTATTGCAATTTGTTACCATTCTCATGAATGTGCTATCACCATCCGTTGGTGTAACTGTGTTTTAATTGCGAGCTTTTAAACCTCAAGTGCACCTTCCATTTCATGAGGCATGTCATATTCAATCTCATCACTAAAGTCAATGTAATCTGTTGGATCATCGTCAATATCTCCAAGTTGTGAAAAAATGCTCCATGTATCATCCATATGGCCTTCTATATTTTTAGGGTTCATGATCGAATTCTACAATAGTTGGAGGAATATCTGTTCTCACAAATAACACAGAATATCATGAAAAACTGAGTTGTCTATTATTAACAATGAAATAGTAGTGTAAAGATTAATTAAAAAAATATGGAGATAATGCTACTCAACTCTTTTAAAATATCCAACCTCTCTAGAGTAGCTTTGCGGTGAGTCCATTTGAATCACACCTCAGATTTGAAACACCTACTCAAGTGGCACGTTTCTCTGTAAAAAATTCAAGCAATTTTTTTTACAAAAAATCCAAAGCAAAACCAGAAATAGAATCCAAACAAAAAAGAGATGTGAGCAATGTATTACCTTTCCTGCAAATGTTTTCAAGAATTTTGCATAGACGAATCAGATGAACTCGTGGTATTCAAGTTTTGTATCTCACGATTCATGAGCATGTCTATTAGTCGATGAAATTTAATCAACAATATAGCTTCCTGTAATGAAATTTAATCAACAATATTAGACGATTCATGAATGTGCTATCACCATCCGTTGCTTTTTGAAAT
The DNA here is from genome assembly GCA_032173675.1 of Gastrolobium villosum. NCBI lineage: Eukaryota > Viridiplantae > Streptophyta > Magnoliopsida > Fabales > Fabaceae > Gastrolobium > Gastrolobium villosum. The sequence goes on along the minus strand of JAVKPL010015331.1, from coordinate 51,000 downwards.
TCAGGGGAAGTCAGATGAAATTCAAGGGTGCTTTTCAAGCTAGATGATTTAACAAATTCAGAAATTTAACCAAAATTCACAGCTACAAGCGTGACAGACATCGACGATGAAGGGCATAAAAATTTCAATTAGGTATAGCGTAGGAAGAGAGAAGGGGAGGAGAGAAAAAAATGGTAAAATGGTTTTATTTATGTTTTCAATATGAACCGTTAAATCAAATTGTAATCCAACGGTGATGAGAGGGGTAGGTAAAGGTAGACAAATAGGGAGTAGGCACAATAACCTATCCCGGAAAATATTTCCCATACATTATTACATATTATAGTGAAATAGCAAACTCTATAAATTAATGTAAAATAGTTCAACAAATAAGATAAATTAACTTTTATAAATTCACATTTAATCCAATTTATTCTAAAGAGGTTTGGATTGGATTTTGATTTGATTTTTTATTTTTTTGCCCAATTTAACTATAGAATAATGTACAAATACATAAAGAAAATAGTATGAATAGAGTTATCTAAAAATATTCTGGTTCAGCAAAAGGAATTGGTTCAAATAATACATATTTAATTCTGCTTAATTAAAATCTTGGATTCACCAAAGGACTCGAATGGGCTTGCCTCTAAAAAAACAATCTTTGCAGTGTTTTAAAACCCGGCTCGGACCGACCAGGTCGACTCGGGACTCGATGACCCGATGGGTTCCCCGGTCCGAGTGGGTAGTTGAACCGCTTCTGCAGTCAACCCGGATTGGACCGGTTGACCCGGCCGAGACCCGGCGACCCGGTTGACCCGGGTTTGACCGGTTATTCTTTTTTTTTTGTAATTTTTTTTTGTTGATAAGAACTCTTGAATTAAATCATATTCATATTTTATGATGAAGATGATTAAAAGTAAGGTGAAAATAATAAGGTATTTTAGATTAGTGCAGTTCGTTTATGTAATTTAGTTGCATCTTATAATGATCTCATGAAGTTAAGTGGTGATAAACACTGATGGTCTCATGATCTCATCTCAACGGTGGACACTTTTTTCTTAGTGTATATTTCATGCATACTATTTGTTATCATGATTTAATTTATCCGTATCATGTCAAGCACAAAAGGTGCATTTAACTTATATTGCAGTTTGCTTACCAAAAAAAAAACTTATATTGCAGTTTTAATCTAATATTATGATATGGTCTAGAGCTAGAAACTTAGAAGTATATAATATTTTCTATCATTGAAAATCAAATTATTTTTTGAAGCTCATTGATAGTTTTCTTATGTGAATTTTTATTAATATAAGTAATATTTTTATGTTTTTAATATGTGAACAATAAATCCGGTTCAACCCGGTCGAACCAATGACCCAATAACCCAGTACCTCGACCGATTCGATGACCGGTCCGAGTTTTAAAACACTTAATCTTTGTCGTAGTTTGGTAGAAAATTAGCCAAGTCTTTTGATACGTAGCTTGCAGCTTTATTTTAATTTTTTTGTATAGTAATAAGAGCTTCTTCTTCACTTTAAATTTGAGCTAAGCATTAGTTAAAATTTACTCGTCGTTTAAAGGTCACTGGATTTTTGTTTTACTTTTGCTATAAATGCATTATTTTTAACAGTCAATATTTATTTTTCCCTCTGATAATAAGACGTTACTCGTGCTCCAATTTTATTTTAATTTTTTAAACTCAAGTTCATCGAGTTAAATGAGTAAAGTGTAGCTTATATAAGTGGGCGAGGGTTGACTCGATGATTTGGACTTCCCAAAACTCATGTAATTTGGATTCGCTGACATAATAGTAACATGTTTTTGCAGTTTTCCTGTCCTTTAACTCAAACCAAATCTTATGCTACAATACACTGCATCCTAGTGGCATTGTGTTGCATTTCCTCTCGGTACATCTATGGATCTACATAAAAATATGGTTTTAGTTCAACAAAAAAGGAGAGGGAGGGGATGATACCTTGTGGCAGTAGAATGGATAAAATGAAAAAATGCAAAATAGTTGTATTAAAAAAAAGGATTTTATAAGAGTTGTGTGTGTAGAAAAATTTATCGTGTCGTGTTACATGACAAATATAAACCCCTAAAAAAAAATACAAAATAGGGTTCACTTAAGAATTATGAAGCACCGATTCCGACATGTCATTTCCGATACGTTTTCAATATGGTACATCGATACGTAATTTCAAAAATATTAATATTTCGATAGGTTCCGACATATCTTGATATTAAATAATATTTTTAATATATTAATGAATAATAGTTATTAAAATCGCATTTTCATTAAAATAATAACTTTTTTGAATTTTTCTTTTTGGTCTAGAAGTTTTTTGAAACTAAATTCAATTTATATTAACATATGAACTATATTAGTCCAAGTCCAATTTTGTTATCTCGAACCGAATTCATTTCCAGAGAAAGACCCTTAATCAGATTAGGTTAACATGAAGTAAAAAACCTAACTTTCCATTCCCTTCACCTCCTCATCTGTCTGCCCTCATAATACTTCCTCCATCTCTCTTTCTCTCACACGACCGGTTAGCCGAGTTCTCTCCTCTCTCTTTCTCACACCTTTCTCACATGTATAGAAGACAAACAAAATCACCGATGACCAAGGTTCCTCATATGTTGACTGTATCGAATTTTGTTGACCCATCCGATATGGCAATATTTGTGTCCCCAATGTATCAATATCAGACGTTGTCCAATACATTAGGGTGGGGTGGGAAATTTCGGCATATCCGTGCTCCGTAGCTTAATAATAAATAAAGAATAGCACAATAGATAATAAATCGTTACAAGTACCAAGAATAAGTGATGCCAAAAGCCATAGAAAAGTGGCTAAACAGAAAGTCGGGATTTCACAAAAGAGTAACCTAAAATAAGGATCATAAGCACCCTTTTATAGACTAATTACAAATTGATTCAAAATTCAAAAATTTAAAATCCTAAAATTAGGGAGAATTCCTCGAATAAATATAGCGACAATTAACTTCTAAAAATAAATAAATAATTACAATTAAATCATTCAAAATACGTCTCAAATCTTTAATATCAAATCACGCCAAATGTGTTGCTTTCCTTTTCTTCCCAAACAAATCACAATCACATATGCTGCTTTATTGGGACTTGGATTCGATTGTAATATGTTATATTTCAAATCATTGTTCTTTTCAACAATTGGGTCATAACTCTAGTCGACTACGAGCTTCTTGAATCAATGGTTGGGCATGTAAAATGTGCCAACCGTAAGTGCATCAATAAGTCTATTCTAGCAATTCTTTCATACGATTATTATTAAAAAAGGAGAGAGTTAATGTCAGACAATTCAAAAAGGGAAGATGGCTACATGGTGAACAATTTTAATGAAAAAAGGAGTCACTAGAAATAGAAACTTCACCAGTGACATTACTCAATCAGAGCTAAATTATTTTGTATTCCAAGTAGTGACTTATAATTCTCATGAGTGGAACGCATTTAATCAAGAGCTCGATTCACAGCAAAAAGTTTGCTATCAACTTTTCCTGGACAGCCCAACACCATATCAACGACCATTTCAGCAGTCCCCAAAGCCTGGAAATTTCTCCAGAATCAGAAAATTCCTCAATTACGTTTTAGTTAAAAAACAATTGCATTTCCTTGAGTTAAACTAACTACAGTTTTAGTTTAAATAGGCAACGTTATTTAAATTTTTTTTTTTTAAAATCTAAAATTAGGAGTCTCTGATAACTCACCATTGAAAGCCCACCACCTTCATGTCCAGCTGCAAGGTACACATTTGACAAGCTAGGCACAGGCCCAATCATTGGCTTCCCATCAGGCACTGACAGAGTAAGCATTATGCAAGTCAAATATAATATATTATAGTCTTAGAGGGGGTTATACTTACAAATTTTTACACTCGTTGGTTTAATATCAAATCAACGGCTCTTATTTTATGTCAACGATAACAAAAATAGTTGTAAGAGATTGTAAGGATAAAAAAATGTTATAAGTATAACCTCCCATAACATATTATGTAAACAGAATTTGGAAATGTAAATAAAAGAGGAGGATTAACTTACACCGGTGGAAGGATAACAAATGATACAACCTATATTAGCAATTGATCCGTCTTGCATTTGATGCTCTAAGAGCCGTTGAATGCAAGTATGATCAACGGCTAATAACGGATATAAATTTGATACTTTTACTGTGTTAGTTGATCCTTCGTGTAAATAAAATATAAACAGTTAAGCTGCATAAGATTGCAAAGAGATATTGTGACTCACTGTAAGGTCGTAATCCTATTCTGACTTTTCTACTTGCACTTAAATCTGAAAGGGAAAGCATTTTCAATTTGGGAAAGAATTCTCCAACCCGCTTCCATATATAACTGACAACAGACTCGTCCAAATCAGTGCTGAACCCAACAAATTCACGGCTACTCCCTTTGATAGTTGATAAGATTTTGGTTTTTTTACCACAAAAATAAACAAAAAGAATGTCAAAATTCAAGGAACAGTATTAGAAGCATATGCATCCACATTAATCTATTTTAATTTATCAATTGATGAAGGAAATGAAGATAGAGTGAAGTTGAGGTCAAAAGATAACAATTCAACCCAAATGCACGTCTGAACAATTTAATAAGGACAATATATTATTCCCCAACCCTCACCCCCAATATATATATATATATATATATAGGGGCACCTTTATCACCAAATTAAGAGTTAGACACTCAATCTTGACAATTGATCCCCCCAATGGCTCACATAAAAAAATTTGAGCCATTAATATAAGTGGAATTAACCAAAAACTTACACCCCCCATATATATATATATATATATATATATATATATATATATATATATATATATATATATATATATATATATAACAATAAATATACGCCATTTTATATAAACAAATGAAACCATGAGCATCTAATAAAGAGGAAAACAAGTGATTGGATGACTGCCACTTACACTTGTTTGTTGGGAAATCCTTTAAAAACTTAAAAAAGTAACATATGCAATCACCGACATACAGATTGACAAAACAAGCTTCTCCATTGGAGATATTTATATAGACCATAGAAAAGAAGCTGACCAAAAAGAAGATTGCCAGCTGCATCTACAGTTGCTGTCATTGAAACAGATAAGTTTCGTCCATGATCGGAGGATTCTAAACCAGAAACTGTTGGATGGTCAATATAACCTGCCTCCATCAGGCCATGGTTCAGCTGAAGGAAATTGATATTCTGAAGCTCAAGTAGGTGACCCTTCAAACCAAACAGAAAAAGAAGCATAAAAGGAATATAGGGCTCAATCAAACAACAAAAAAACTTCATCAGCTTAAATCATTCTATGCATTTTGAAGGAATTTTAATCGAGATATGACAGTACTATATTTGCATGAACCAAAAAAACATTTGTTGGCACAAGCTACTATTCCATGAGAGACTTGGGTGCTCTTGCTTTTTGTTACAATGCCTAAGAGTCAAAGTCATTTATTCAATATCCCAAATATGCTATGACATACTCACTCAAAAATATGAAAATAAACAAACCTAAGGCTCAAAATTTATATCCATCACTGCATTAAATATTTATTTCTTGTACAATTTTAAAGAGAAACTTCATCGTAATATGACATGACACATAATTCTACTCCATCCTTCATGCTGTCTTGTGCCAAATATATATAGCACTAATATTTTTTTGAAGTCATAGTCGGTCAATTGCTAATGAAGACAACTGTTACTATCAAGGATCAATTCAACATGACAACGTAAGCTTTTGGATTGAAATGGTTCTTGACATGGTATCTGAACCTCTACAATCAAGAGTCACGAGTTCGAAGCTCACTATCCCTCATCCTATTAATAAATAATTAAATATTGTGAAGTTTCTTAGCACAGGTAGATGGGCTTGTACATTATCCACCATTCAAGCCCAATGACTTCTAGTGTGTGTGTGTGTGTGTGTGTGTGTGTGTGTGTGTGGGGGGGGGGGGGATGGACAATACTTCTTCTATGGGAGCAAAGGAAAACAGAATTTACAAGCTTAAGAAAGTAGGCGTGCATTCAAGTAATTGGACCATCCAATCTTATCAGCATGTGCAAAAGATACAGGTGCTTTTCTCATGGGGCATGTAACATCAACGCTACTCACTTCACCACTAGTTTGAGTTGTGGGGTATTCTAAAATGAATTCTTCCATTTGAAAAGCAAAAACAGCATAAAGAAGTCAAGCCTACACAGTAAAGTTTTTTAATATAATCAGCAATATAATAAAGCATCAACCTGAGTCAAATTTGTTCAAAAAAAAAGTAGGGCTAATTACAATCCAGAAATCAATCAACGTCAACAACATCTTTATCCCAAACTAATTGGGGTCGGTGGTAGATGAACCCAAAAAAAAGATACGAAAGGGTTGAAAAAAAAAAAATTAAATAAAAATCCAGAAATCAATCGACCATGATAATTATCAATAATTTCCTTTTCCATTTCTTATTTTGTATTTGACTTTTATTTTTCCTACTTTATAGATTTTAATACCTTTCTAAACATTCAAAACTTGAGGTGTTTTACAATTCATCAATCATACAAAACATGGCCAAAACACTATACTCATTCATGTTTGCATGAGAAAATGATATGTTTCCACATGGCTCTTTCACCTCCTTCCACTAGACCCCCCAACTCATTTCTTGCCCAGGCATAGCTTGGCACATTTTGGAATACAGAAACAAGAAGCCATAAAAAACTGGCATCATAATCAACAAAAGATAAGCAGGTTTCTTGTCTGCATTTGGGAAAAAAGTTAACAAAAGTGTGGCATCATTAATTTGATGATAGATTACTGTAAAGAACCAATTCAACCCAAAAGCTTAAGCTGGTGGGTGAGGGCTTTTTAATGGTTTTATATATCTCAACACGCCCCCTCACACGAGAACCCACTGGACCCTACCTGTGCGAAGAAAGAAATTCCACTAGAAATAAAGTGAAGGGCAGCGAGGTTCGAACCCAGGACACGATACCATGTAAAGAATCAATTCAACCCAAAAGCTTAAGCTGGTGGGTGAGGGCTTTTTAATGGTTTTATATATCTCAACAATTACAAATGCAGACTTAGAGGGACTGCACCAAATTTATTTTAAAATTTGTAAGGACTAAAATGGAAGCAGAACACCCAAAAATTCAGGGACTAAATTGAAACCTGAAGTTAAGAATAGGGGCTTGAAATGAATGGAAATATCAGACAATGATGCAAAACAAATATGCCAGAATTCATTACTTTTCAAGCAAGAAACTGCATGGATTGTTAAGAGGGGAAATTTTGGGTCCTTTAGGAAAAATACTACAATGTCGCTAAGCATATACTAAATGGATTTTAAAAATCGTCGTTCTTGTTAGAACTTTTTTTAAGAAGAGAGCCTATGAGACTGAGACAGAAGGCTTATGTATTTTATTGCCCTCATTTGGCACAACCCACAAATCAAAGTGTACAGCTACAAAAATTCCATAACTGTCACAACTTCATTTCCACTTACGCAGTAAAATGTACCACAGTGCATGGTAAATGACAATATTTGGTAAAACAATGAAGGAATTCTAAGACATGCAAGGTTAGGTCATTTCAAGCTGCATACAGACTCACCTTTCTGGGCCTTACAGGAACATGTAACTCCATCCCCCAATTGCTAAACAAATCCTGCATCAAACAACCAGTCCAACAACCAGCTGCAACTATGACTGCCTTCTTGCTGAATAATGTATTCTTGAAAGTCTGAACAGCTTTAACCTCTCCATTGCTATCCGACCTGAGCACAAAATGAAAGCATTTACTCAACAATATTTGCTTAACTACCATCTTGCCTTCAGTGCCGCAGTTAGTGCAACAGAAACAGAAAGGAAATTAAACCTGAGGAAACATTTCACTGGGTCATCATAAAATTCTGCATATCTTCCTTTTGATGCAAAATTCCTGTTAGCCTACACATCACAGTGGCAAGTCTTTAGTTGAAAGGAAAATGTAAATATTGATAATTACTTACAAGTTGCAAGTAAAAGATATGCAAAGAAAATTTGATCAAGCCCTGGAAAGGGAAAAAATTGTCTACAAAGAGTTGCCCTCAATATGGGTCCGACAGTACTCGAATCGGATTAGTTGAGTAATTGATAAACCGGTTGCGAAACCAAAAAAATAAATAATAAAATAAAGTAAAATAACCAAGAATACAGAACCTTTTCAATATATGCAACAGTACGATGAGCATCCAATTGGCAGTCGTCCGGTAGAAATGCAGCTTCACTGTCTTTGTCCACCAACAGATCAGGTTCCAGTTTAAACAAATCACTGCTACATAGGTACTCCGCATTCAACCCAGCCTCACTAAGCTGTCTCACCCTCCCATTTAGCATGTCTGACTTTGTATGAGTTCTACCAACTAATAGGCTTCCTGAAGATCAGAAGACATTTCATATCATGATTTTAATCATTGGAGAGAAGAAGCCTAAAACTTTCATGATCATAAATACAATCCCACTTGCAAATTGTGCACATGACACCTTATGGAAGACTGAAAAGGTCAGACACACCTTAACTGCTTCAGGATAACCCATAGCAACCAATTAGCATCTAAAATTCACAATATGATAGATATAATAATTTCAATATGCTTCTAGCCTACTACTTATATTTATTATATTTCAATTTTTCCCTTCAACAAAATAAATACACAGGCAGATCAACATTTCAAATTCAGAAAGCAGCATGATGTAACTTATCAGTTGTTTTATTCTATATTCAAAAATATATATAAAAAAACTTCAAGTCAACTCTCTTCTTAAAGAATTCAGTCTTTCTCTTTCTATCTATTGTTCTCAAATGTCAAAAAAAGTTCTTTCAGAAAAAATCTTAAGACTTATAGCATCAAATTTAGTTGCTAAAGGTACACCCCAGGTGCAAGGCACACCATTTAGTTCCTCCTCATAGCCAGAGGATCTTCTGGATTGAAGAGGGAATAGCATTGAACATGACCCCAGCATAAATTTCATGGGCAGCATGGTGCCATGCGTGCTGTCAAACAAAAAGAAGATATCTAAACACTTCCTACAAAACTAAATATATTTTTGTGTTTTTTGTTTGTAGAGCGGGGTTCTATATAAAGTGATTAAGCAATTTCATATAACAATTGAAGTTTTAAACTATAACGCAGACAGAGACGTCATTTTGCTGACCCCACTCCTAGAGCTGCCCTTGCACCTTGCATCTTCTTTGATGGCTCACAATTAAAAGATGAAACTTTTACATGCAGCATGCAAGACACTTTATTGATTTGCCTCCCTTTGAAATTGCAGTACAAACAATGAGAAATTTGTAGAAAGCTACAGCAATTATACCAGTTTTTTTCCAACCCAACTCCACCAAAGGATTCAAGCCTTGCTCTTTTAGGCTTTCTGCCAGCATCTTCCAAAGTTGATGGCTTCTCCATGTAAGATCCCATGTTCCACTCCCAGGTGTTTTGTGCACCATCCACAGATATCCCTGCCCTAGAACCAGCTCAAATTCCAACACAAAGGGGAAGAGATCCTATAGTTAATCAAAATTCAGCATAAAAATATTTTTAATTCTACAATAATATAAAGGAGAAAATTTTGAAATCTCACACCTTACCTTGACTAGCCATAAAAATAAAAATATGATAAAAAAACCATAACATACAATCTAAAGAGACATGAATGAAAATAACTCACAGTATCTTCCCAGTGATAAACAGAAGCTAACAATGTCAACCCACATTCCATGCTATGAAAAAGCAAAGTAAGCCAAAATTCTACATTTCTACTACCTGAGTATTTGATAAGAAAAACTGTCTATGCTAGGTGTTGAACAAATTATTATTATAAAAAATAATTGAAACACACATTTTCAAAGAAATAAAAAATGATCATTTCATTACCTTATTCAAAGAAGAAAATATTACAAAACACATTTGTTAGAGAAATATAAAATCATTAATGTAGCTTCACCCAATAACTTAAACTTTTAGATTGAATCGGTGTTTTACATGATATCAGAACTGGTGTGACAAAGCGGTCATATGTTCGATACTCACCACCCTCTTTCTATTAATACAAAATAATTAAGTATTGTGGAGTTTCTTAGGATAGGTAGCTGGATCCTTGCATTGTCCTCCTTAAAGTGTTGTGGGCTCTCGTGTGAAAAGATATATTAGAGAAATATAAAACTATTAATGTTGTCTCACCAATAGCTTAAGCTTTTTGGTTGAATACAATCTTTACAACATTCCCCAAAGTAAAACACACCCATCAATTCAAGTAACACACTAAAACTAGAGCTGCAGCAATTCAAAAAATTTACTTAAGAAAACAGAACATACATATAAAAAGAGACAAATAAAAGGGGTATGATTGAAATCTTAGAAAAAATGGGTTACCTGCACCAGTGGCACCAGAACAAGGGACACCCTTATCAACTATGGCGACTGATAGGTCCGAACCCATCAGAAACTGGCGAGCGATGGTTAACCCGATGATGCCAGCCCCGACTATCACAACATCAAACTCTTGAGAAGAAGAAGAAGAAGATATGGGACTAAACCCAGAGAGCTGACCCAGTTGGTTTCTACTGGCGGGGATTTTCCAGGAAAGTGATTTCCGGGAAAATGAAGAGCCAATAAAGGTGTAATGAGAGGAAAAAACATGAGGGTGAGTGATGTTGTGGCTGTGAAGGGTGGGGTTGGGGAAGAATGTAGAGTGTGAAGCCATCACAGTGTGATCCTTACTACTAGTGCTTTTCAATCAAACTTGTTTTGGTTTTTTCGGTTCCTTCCACATAACTGTTCAACTTCCTACAGAGACGAGGAAGAGCAAGTTGGTCAATGGATTCTTTTTAGGAATCCTCGAAAATAGGTTCGGTTTTGTTATTGAAAATAAATCATGTTGGTGACGAATAAAATCTTTGGTGCTAAAATAGCACTAGATTCACTTCATTCATAAATGAGAGAGAGAAAAAAAAATGTGTCACAAATGAGAAAATTTTGGCTCACATAAAATGTTTTAATTGGTGAGATGTATTGAATTTTTGGTGCTACAGTAATATCAAAGATTTATTCTCGTGATTAAAGGTCGTAAAGCGGGTGGCCCGCCCCGCCATAAGCCCGCCAAAAAGCGAGCTGGACTGCCTCACCCTGCCTTTGAAGGTGGGCTAGATATCTCAGCCCGCCCCGCCTATTTTAGGCGAGCGGAGTGAGCGGCCCGCCAAACTCGTAGCATTTTACACTAAAAATTAAAAAAATAAAATAAATATCAGCCCAGGAGGGCTAGCGAGCTTGGTGGGCAGCGGGTTTAGAAAATTCAGCCCGCCAGACTCGGCCCATTTTGCCAGCTCTACTCGTGATAGTCGCCATAACACATAGCAATGGCATCTCTCTTTTTGGAGTCTAATTAAATAATATTGCATTATTATTATTATTTAAACTAAAGAATATTAGAAGGTGAGATAATTGATTAGTCTGGTCCAAAATAGGATGGGCCAGATCACTCAAAGTCGAAGGTTGTGGGCCTCAAGGATTGTTGCAAGATGATCTACGCGATGGTGGAAATGGTTTTTCCTTGAAGTGTTTATGTTGTAGCTTTGGCGCAATGAAAGTAACTCGGGGTGGTACCTATAAAGACATTCTGATATGCGAAAATCAGTATCAATGCAAGCACTCCATGCTCAAGTGTAAGGTGTATAATATTTGAAATGGAGAGATGTTTATACCTGGGCTTGTACCCTCTATATTTATATTATGTTATGTGTTGTCCTTTGTGAGCGACTTCTCTTCTTATGTGTTGTCCTTTGTTATCCTTATGTCAAACTTGGTACCTTTCAGGCTATTCCTTGATGAACAAGCCTAAATGCTAGTCTATCTTCTTAAAGTAGTGGCAAGATGAAGCTGTCTTATTTATATTGGCTCTTATGCACGGCCGACTTTATCAGATCACTATGGCCTTCCTTAGTCTTTAAGTTTTACCCCATGATTTGACGCAATGGGACGAGCAATGAAGACATTGTGCCCATCGCCTTTGGGCCCTTCGTGGGTCTCTAATTATTGGACTTGTATTTTATCCGGATCAATAGTGGATCTCATATATAACAAAATGGGTTCAATTCGCTAAAATAAGACGGGTTAGGTTGTGTATTTCAACTCACCAATCCAAATAACTCGCCTATATGCGGAACACGTTAAAATAAGACCAGGGGCAGGGCAACTCGCATGTAATTTTTTTAAAAAATATATTAAATATTAGATTATGACTTGATTGATCTATACGAATGACTATTATGTGAGATAAAATGTTTTATTTTAGGGCCACAACGTTATTATTTTACCGCAAAGGTTATTTTTTATTCACTTTTGATTCGATAGAAAAAGAGATTAACACAAAAAATGAAAGAAACTTAAACTTGTTTTTTGATTTAAATGCTAGTATCTATACAAATCAAACTAATGCTTATGAAATTATAGTTACATGATGCAATGATGTGTTCATTTGCAAATATTTACATATTTGATGTTATTATTTTGTTTTATAATAACACTGAAATTATTAATTAATCTTAAGATATAATTTGTACAGTTATGTTTAATTTTTGTCTTAAAATTATTGGTTTAAATCACTCTTTTGTCTTTAACTTGATGCTTTTTAAGACTTGAGAAATATTTAGATGTTATATGTTAGAAATAAAATATTAATATTAATATATTTAAATATATTTTTTAATATTTTATTTTTTAAGCGGATTAAGCAACCTGAAAATAGGATGGGTTGATATTCCGGGTTTAATTCATTATCCAACTTCGGCTTGCAAGTCCAGATCATGGGTTTGATGCCATGATCTCACTCTTCTCCATAACTGTTATGATCACCGCTAAAGGAACTGCTCCATACCCATGTGTTATGGGCTGGACTCAAGCCCACGCTACACCTCGGCCCAACCCAAGCAAACCCTAGAGCCGGGCTATATAAGGCAGGTAGGTGGAGCAATAAGGTACACAATTTCTAACCCTAGTCATTGGATATCACACACACACCTTGAAGGCAGACGCCTAGGTCAGTGTCAGTGATCCACGTTCCTCCCAGATACCTAATCTATAGATATCTAGAGAGAAACATCTGAATCCTAGATTAATCATCCAACCTACGTTGGACACATCTGCCACAGGCAGAACATTGGCGCCGTCTGTGGGGAAAGAACCCTAAAATTACCAAAAGGAGCGATGGTGAGAACCACAAGAAGTGGCTTCCGTCAGCCTTTGACGTCCAATCAGGAGGAGAATCGGGAAGCAGCAGATCATGATCAGCCCCAACCACCGATCCCAGATCCAGATGTCGTGCACATCAGCGAAGTGCACTCTGACTCAGCATCCACTCCGGCCTGCAACCCTGATGCACCTTATATGCAGGGGTTGCAGCCCATCGATGAACTTGGCCGACAAGGCCCGAATCTGGCCATGGATGCCCTCCTACGCCGGATTGAGGAGTGGGAATGCCGGAGCGAATTGCAGAGACAAGCGGATGCGAGGCAGATCCGCGAGCTAGAGGCCCGGATCCGACAGATGACTAACCCAGATCCGGTCAGAGCTGTCGATCGCGTAGTTACAGATCTACGCCATTCGAGCCCTCGCGTAGAGGATCGGCGACCGGCGGAGCCTGCCCCTACCGGTATCCCCGTAAACCCAAATTCAGCAATTGGGGCACCGAGATCCGGCTTGCAAGGACCACGGCAAGGGGGGCAAGGAAACCTGGATCTTAACCAGACGCCTCGGATGCCTAGGCATTTGGGTGCACAGGATATGCAAGCAGATGGCAACGCGGCTGCAATACACCGACCTCTACAACGCAGCCCGGACAACGTTGCCGGAGTGTACAGGAGGAAATACAACAGGGGTTTGTACAATGACAGCCCCTTCTCAAACGAAATAGTGGAGGCTCCCTATCCAGACAATTTAAACCTATCCGAGCTGGTCAAATATGATGGCACCCAAGATCCGCAGGTGCATCTGGATGCGTTTGACACAGCTATGTATATCAAAGGCATCGAAGAGCCTCTGATTACTAGACTCTTTGCAACAACACTAACCGGGGCGGCACAAACATGGTTTTCATCCTTACCAGCGGGGTCCATTCGATCTTTCGAAGAGTTCGGTGGACGATTCTTGTTGAACTTTTCCACCAGCAAAAAGCAGCCAAAATCAGAATTTGCCTTAGGCAAAATTAAACAGCAATCCGGCGAGACCCTGCAAAGGTACCTAGATCGGTTCAAACTTGCCGCCCTCCAAGTGCCTGGATTATCAGAAAATGTTCACTTACATCTGGTGATCGCCGGGCTACACGGAACCTCTATACTAGCCAAATCGATTTATAAGGACCCACCCCGGACCTTAGTCGAATTCAACACGTGTTCTAAGAAATACTTAGAACTCGAACAGATGGAGTTGGAGAATGTTGACCAGAAACATCATCCGGGTCAAGCAGATAAACAGGGGCCCAGAAAGCCGGGAGATTTGCTGGGGAAAAAGCCAGAAGAGCGGTTCCCAACTCGAGGGCTGTATGAGAAATATGCCCCACTGAATGCTCCTCGGTCGCAGATTTGGCGCGAGGTGGCCTCCACAGAAATGAAGACGGTGGAGAAACCCCGGCCATTACAACATCCAGCCGGCCTGGATCAATCCCGGTACTGTGCATTCCACGACGGCCCAGGACACTCCACGGATGAATGTTGGGACCTTCGTGATGCCATTGAAAAATATATCTGAGAAGGAAAATTGCGTCAGTACCTCATCCGCACTCAGGGATGGAGAAATCGGAAGAGAAGAGGAGGCAAGTTTGTCAACCAGTCTAATGACAAGAAATTTAAAGACGAGAATCGCGGCAACAAGCAGGCTCGCGATGACGAAGAATTCCAGGAACCGGAATTCGAATGCAATGTTATCAGTGGCGCGTTTGGTGGTGGCGGAGACACTATGAATGCCCGGCGAAAGTACCTCAGGGAGGTGCTCTCCATCAGAGAACGTCCTAAGTTCAAAGAAGAAGAGCCAGAACCACCGTTACTATATTTCACAAGGAAGGAACTGGACGACGTGATACCAGGCCATGTAGACGGGTTGGTCATCACTGGGACGTTGGTGAACTGCAGAGTCAAGAAAATCTTCTTGGATAATGGGAGTTGTGCTGACGTCATTCTATGGCAGGCCTTCAAAAAGATGAACCTCGACGAGGAAGATCTCAGGCCTTGTAACACAGCTTTAATTGCGTTTAATGGGCAAGACACCATACCCAAAGGGTACATTGATTTGCGATTGACATTAGGCACCAAGGAGGCATACAGGTCTGAAAGGGTGAGGTTCATCGTGGCCGACTTCCCTTCTGAATACAATATGATTCTGGGGAGGCCGACCATCCACGATTGGGATATGTTGATCTCAACCAAGCACCAAAAGCTCAAAATGATCTCCAAACAGGGTACGGTGCTCACTATAGCTGGAGACCAGAAAGAATCTCGGGACTGCTATTTCAGATCTGTTCGTATGGTGACAAGGGATCCTAGTACTTCTACCGGAATCAGGCAGCCCGGCAACAACCCCCCACCACACAGGTCGGTTCACATGGTCGACTTCGATATGCGAGATGAGGAACAGATGCCGCGACCAGAGCCGGAAGGTGAACTGGAGGAAATAAATATTGGAGAACCAGGACAGGCCACTAAAATTGGCAAAGACTTGGAACCAGACGATAAACGTAGCCTGGTTGCGTGCCTCGATCGTAACCACGATGTCTTCGCTTGGAGGTCATCTGACATCCCTGGGGTTGACCCGAGCTTCTGCTGCCATAAACTTTCTGTATACCCGGGATCAAAGCCGGTAGCCCAGAAGAAGAGGAATCTCAGCTCAGAACGACGTCAAGTCTTAGAAGATCATGTGAAAGAATTGCTGGAAGCAGGGTTCATTCGAGAAATACAATATACGACTTGGTTATCTAATGTGGTTATGGTTAAGAAGCCAAGCGGGAAATGGCGAGTGTGCACGGACTACACAGACCTGAATAAGGTATGTCCCAAGGATGCATACCCAATGCCGAATATTGATCAACTGGTCGACAGCTCGTCTGGGTTCCAGATGCTGTCCTTTATGGACGCTTACTCTGGTTACAACCAAATCCCATTACATCCTGATGACCAGGAGAAAACTGCATTTATTGCAGAGAAAGCAAATTACTGCTATAACGTCATGCCATTCGGGCTGAAAAACTCGGGAGCCACGTATCAAAGGATGATGAATCAGGTTTTCTCGGATCAGCTGGGTAAAAACGTGGAGGTGTACATTGATGACATGATCGTCAAATCAGCCGGCATGGCAACACATATTCAGGACTTGGAACAAACATTTGGTAAATTACGACAGCACCGCATCCGTCTGAATCCAGCAAAATGTGCTTTTGGAGTTTTTGCAGGAAAATTTCTGGGCTTCATGTTAACACACCGGGGTATAGAAGCCAACCCGGATAAGTGTGGAGCCGTATTGCAGATGACTGCCCCGAAAAATAAGAAAGAAATACAACAGTTGACTGGAAGGCTGGCTTCTCTTACCCGCTTCTTACCTCGGTCAGCGGAGACAGCCCTTCCATTCTTTAAACTACTGCGAAAGGAGGTGCAATACGGGTGGAATGCAGATTGCGAAGTTGCTTTCCAGGAAATTAAGAAGAGGTTATCTTCTCCTCCCATACTGGCCAAACCCAAAGAACAAGAAACTTTAATCCTCTACTTATCAGTTGGGGAACTGGCTGTCAGCTCGGTCCTGGTACGAGAAGACGACGAAGGCCAACAACCGATCTACTTTGTAAGCCGGCTCTTACAGGGAGCCGAACTGCGATACCAGCGGTTGGAAAAGATAGCTTTTGCACTCCTCACTTCAGCCCGCCGACTTCGGGCATACTTCCAGGCCCACAAAATCCTGGTTCGGTCAGATTTCCCAATCCGACAGGTATTGCATAAGCCGGACCTAGCAGGCAGGATGATGAGCTGGGCCATAGAATTATCCGCGTTCGATATAACATTTGAGAACCGCAAGGCGATCAAATCGCAAGCTTTGGCCGACTTTGTCCGAGAACTAACCTCGGCACCGCATATCTCTTCTGATAATCTGGATAAATGGACCATATACGTGGATGGATCCTCCAATTCAAAAGGAAGTGGAGCCGGGGTCATAATAGAAAGTCCGGATGGAGTGGCAGTTGAATATTCCATGAAAATGGATTTCGAGACCTCGAACAATCAGGCGGAATATGAAGCTTTCATAGCCGGCCTCCTTCAGGCTAAGGAGCTTGGAGCTCGGAAAGTCAGAATTTGCAGTGACTCCCAGCTGGTCACTTCACAGGTCGAAGGTAATTACCAGGCAAAGGGACCCCTGTTGGTGAAATATCTGGAACACGTCAAGCAGATAATTGCACACTTTGAGGAGGTGGAAATCAGCCACATCCCAAGAAACGCAAATAACAGGGCGGACATATTATCCAAGCTCGCCAGTACAAAAGGATGGGGCAATTACAGAACCGTAATAGAGCAGAATATTCCCGAGCCGACCTGCATGATGCACATCTCACAGATAGATGATTGGCGTAGCAACCTAATTGCATACCTTGATAGGGGTGCTTTGCCCGAAGAAAAAGCGGCGGCCAAAAAACTCATCCGGGATGCCGCATCATATACCATGCTTGAAGGGCAATTGTATAAAAAGGGGATCTCAACTCCCCTGCTTAAATGTGTCAACTCGGATAGAGCACAATACGTTCTATCCGAAATACACGAAGGGATTAACGGCCAACACGTCGGTGGGAAAGCCTTAGCTCGGAAGGCACTTCGTGCCGGCTACTTCTGGCCGTCCATGGCGAAAGATGCGAAGGATCACGTACAGCGATGTGACGAATGCCAAAGGCATGGTAAAAACCTTTTGGCCCCACCTGAGGAGCTGAATTTTATCACGGCTCCATGGCCGTTCTACAAATGGGGAATGGACATTCTGGGTCCGTTTACTGCAGCAGAGGGTCAGCTCAAGTGGTTGATAGTCGCAGTTGATTACTTCACCAAGTGGATTGAGGCTGAGCCAATTGCTTCTATTACCTCGGCCCGGATACAGCGTTTTTTAGAGAGAAACGTAATATGCCGCTTTGGGATCCCAGCTGAAATTGTAATGGACAATGGCACCCAGTTCACTAGCAAAGGGTTCCAAAACCTTCTGACTGGGTTCCATATCCGGCACAGATTTGCCTCGGTGGAACACCCCCAGACTAATGGTCAGGCTGAAGCGGCTAATAAAATTATAGTTGAAGGCTTACGCCGACGTATGGAGCAATCTGCTAAAGGTAAGTGGGTAGAGGAGCTCTACTACGTGCTATGGGGGTATAGAACCACGGTTCAAACCTCTGTGGGCGAATCCCCCTTCAAACTAACATATGGATGTGAGGCCATGATCCCAGTGGAACTGGGGGAACCATCTTGGAGAAGAGTTCAAACTCTCGCACAAACAGAAAAGGACAATAATGATAAGGCGGCGGTTGAGCTCGACCTGATTGAAGAGATCCGAACTATGGCATACTGCAGAAATTATGTGGCCAAGCAACTGGTGGCTAACCGGTTCAATAAAAAAGTGAGACCACGGTCATTTGAAACAAAGGAGTTAGTCCTACGCAGGGCGGACATAGGGGGACGAAACGCTTCACAAGGAAAATTAGCCCCAAGATGGGAAGGGCCTTTCAGAGTCAAAAGTAAACTGTCCAAAGGAGCTTACGTGCTAGAAACTTTGAAAGGGAAGCACGTGGCAAGGACATGGAATGCAGATAAGTTGAAAAAGTATTACAGTTAAATTAAATATCTTGCTTGTGCAAAGCAAATACGATGTTTTCTTTTATGGCTTTGTAATTCAATAAATTGCGCATTTTCATTATTTACAAGTTGTGCGTTCCGACTTTGGTAATTTATGCAATGCATACACATTCCGACGTCTGGGAACCAACGTTGAAAGAAATTGAACCCGCCGTTTTAAAAAGAAACTCGGTTGAGCGTTCATTTCTGAATTTGAATCCGAGCTGTACGAACCCATGTTAAATTGGAAGTTCTGAAACTCTCAATTGAAATCCGAGTTATAGGAACCCAGCCTGCCAAATAGGCAAGAGCCGAGCGTTCTAACCCGAGATAAGAAATCGAACCCGCCAAGTGGAAAACACTCGGTTGAGAGTTCGAATATAAATTGAATCCGCGCTATACGAACCCATTGGAAGTTCAAATACGCGAAATAAAGAACTAGGCCCAGGTGTTTGAACCCGCCTTGCCTAAAGGGCAAGGTTGAGAGTGCTAACCTCGGCCCGTTTATGGAAAAAAGGGAGACTGTGCTAAGGGGACGCCCTCGCACGCTATCTCAGCCGAATTCAAAATCCGACACAAAAACTCGAAACATACGAGGCGGATATTGCACATAAAGCAAATATAAGCTACACAATTAATTCTATTCCTGAATTAATATCAAGTTAGCGCAAAAAAATGTTTTTATAACATAAAGCCGGAATATCAACGGCGGATTACAAATTATGGGGTATCCCCCCTCAAATTCGGCTGACAGCCGGAATCCAACGGCCGACCTTCAGCTTCACCCTCCGAGCTGGGGCCAAAACCTTCCCCATCAACTGCAGTGGGCTCCTCGGCTGAAGAGTAGAATACTCCGCCGCTGATGTAGCCATAGCAATCCAACTGATCCAAATTGAGAGACGCTTCAGGGTTAAAAAATTTAACTTGGTTCACAGCATTGTTGAAGGCGGAACCGACAGCTTTTTCCAGTGCAGTCTGACTCTGATCATAATCAGCTTGCAATTCTTCCTGCTGCGCCTTCAGCTGTTCGAATTGGGAGGCCATTTCCCCGTGCTGTGCCTCCGCCTTCGATAGCATGGATAGCTTGGCTTTGAAAAATCTTATTATGGCATCTTTACCACTCTCCAAACCAAAGCAGTCCGAGATAGACTTCAGGTCGGCTTCAGAGTTTTTCAGCGAAAGACTTAGCTTGGCCGCATCAGACTTCAAAGTCTGATTTTCCTGCCGTAGCTCGGCCAGCTGGCTCTGCATGATCATCTTGTCATTCTTCAGAGTATCCTTCTCGGATACTATCTCGGAGTACTTCTCGAGCATGAGGGAGTACGGTTTCATCAGAGAAGCCGCCTTAAACAAATATTGCTCGGCTTTCTGCAGCTCTTCAGCTTCAGCTTTAGATGGAGAGGGAGAGCCATAGAAAGAGGGAGGAGCGCGGGTCACACCGCGTAGCTCGGCAGTGACCCCCATCTCCCATAGAGAACCCCTCCTCAAACCAGCAGGCAGGGGGGAGGGTGGGGCGCTACCCCTCTCAACGGACACCACAGCCCGGGTTGTGCCACCAGTAGTAAAGGGAGTCTCCTCTGGCTCCCCATCCAGCCAGTTCTCACCATCGTGGGTCAGATCCAAGACGGATATGCCACGATGGGGCTCAGGATTGGACGAACCCGCACCTGGGGAAGGGGCAGCAACCTTCGCCTTCTTCGATGGAGGGGGACGGGCTATACCTTTACCCCGTAGAGCCCGGCAGTAATCAGGCACATCATCTGAGTTGGGGTTCATTGTTAAACCTGGCAAATGAAAGAAGCAAGGTTACCAGCACAGCCAAGGAAATATCAGTACCAAAAACAGGATGAAAAAGACAAGTAAATAAAAAATGAATGTTGAAAAGCATACTGGGCTGATCACTTGCAACATAGGATTTAGCAACCAAAGACGCAGCACTCATATGACCCTGGGTACGAATATGGGTTAGCAAGGTCTTGGCACTGAGCTTTTCCTCGGCAGACAAGGCCAGCCTGTAGTCAGCCGACTTACGGAGATAATGCTGATGGGACCAATATAATGGGAATTTTCCCTCATCTTTTTCCCCAACAAACCAGGGCTTCTCACCGGCCTCGGCCACGACCTTGAAGTACGCGCCTTTGAAATTTTTGAAGGAGTCGCTGTATACAGAAAACAGTCTCCTGGAAGGCTTACTAATGCGACCCCGGATGCTGGCCCAACCCTTCAACTTGGGAGATTCAGAACCGGAGCGCGGGGTATAAATATTGAAAAAATACATAAAAAGGGCAACAGAGCAATTCACAGACAAGGATACGCAGAGTTGCTCGAAGGCAACAATGTATGCCCATCCGTTGGGGTGAATTTGGGTGGGAGCTAGAAGAAAATGATTTAAAAGGCATATTATAAAGGGGGAGAAAGGAAAACGAATACCGATCTTTGTGATCAAATCTCGGTAAAAAAAGAAAAGGGAGGCTCTTGCGGGTTCCGACCCGAGCACACCGGCTCATCCTCCGCTGGGCAGAAAGTGTTAAAACCTACAGGGTTGCCAATTGGTAACCCGGATATTTCCTCTGTGGTCATGGAGGATCTAAAGCTAAGAACCTCCTGTGTCACCCAGGGAATTGCCTGCGCAGATTGGTACCCACTGGGGCAGAACCTTCTTCAACCACTGCGACCTCGGCTTCTAGCTCGTGATTGGATGAAGTAGTCTCCACGTTGAGTTCTGCAGAAGGGGACTCCATAAGAACCTAGAACAGCAAAATGGGTGGATTAAAACAACAAAAGCAGCAAGTACACGCACCTGGGTTAAATAAACTACAGTGTGAAAAGCTCGAAGAACTATCTGAAGAGGTCATAGGAACTGAAGTTCTAAGTCCGGGGTCGTGAGAACAACTGCCTAGGACTAGGTTCGCCATGAAATCATTACCGTTCCCAATAAATTGCGCGCTGAGGTAAACGCAATTGAAGCATGGATTTGGATTCCGAGAAGGGGAAGTCGATAATATGGGCTGGATAGAGGGTCGATTCAATGTAATTGGATCTTGTTAACCAGTAATAAGAAAGGAAGAAGACCTAGGGCTATCATCTAAGAAAGGGTTGGTGCTTGCGGACGAACAGCCCGCGGCACGGTTAGAAGGCAGGGACCGACCTCGCCTAGAAGATCGAGACCGCCCTCGACCACTGGGACGAGATCTCACTGGTGGACAACGTCCGGAGCCAGAAACAAGACGACGACGTCCGGGCCTGGAAGCCGGCGGCCGACGTCCAAGGCTAGAAGAGGCACCATGGCCTCGAGTCACCTCCTCCTCAGCAGCTCTAGCTTCTTCCTCTGCCAAAATCTCGTCACTTCGGCCAAAAACACGAGGACAAGTGGCCCTCCTATACTCATAAGGAATTCCCTCATCCATACTGGGAACTTTTCCAGGCAAGAACTGCAAACGTAACCAGTGGCGGTAAGAAAACCGAACATAAAGGGGACGAATGCAGACTAAACGAAGTAAAGAAAGCAACAACACAGAAATGCAGGCAACAATAGTAATAGAAGGCAAGGAAATAAAGAAAGGTCAAGAAACCCATACCTACAGAGCAAATAATGCCAAATGCTTGACGGAGAAGGTCGATACTCAACAAGGAAACCTCGAAACACAACCGAACGTAACAAATCGCAAATGGATTAACAGCAGAAGCAGAAAGGTGAAGAAAGGGGGAAAATGCCAGTGAAATAAGGAAAGGGGAGAAGTTCAGGAGTTATGACCCGCGAAAACGAAAAGACAAGGGAAAAAGCGTAAAAGCAAAAAGCAAAAAGCACCTGACAAGACAAAACGATTGATATCTGTACAGTCGCAGTCACATTAAATGCCAAGGCGGCGCAAAGATAATCGACGATACGCATTATGATGGCTTAAGACACGTGGAGAATGACCGCAAGATGAAAAGACTGGCGAATAAGTTCATATCGGCTCTAAAACCGAGATGCCGCAGGCCAGACAATCAACGCAACTCGGCATCCTGATAACTCAGCCTACCGAGCTGGGGGCAACTGTTATGGGCTGGACTCAAGCCCACGCTACACCTCGGCCCAACCCAAGCAAACCCTAGAGCCGGGCTATATAAGGCAGGTAGGTGGAGCAATAAGGTACACAATTTCTAACCCTAGTCATTGGATATCACACACACACACCTTGAAGGCAGACGCCTAGGTCAGTGTCAGTGATCCACGTTCCTCCCAGATACCTAATCTATAGATATCTAGAGAGAAACATCTGAATCCTAGATTAATCATCCAACCTACGTTGGACACATCTACCACAGGCAGAACACCATGATTATCCTCCTTAACCGCTCATAAGAACCACTATATATACACGAATACTATAAAAGGAATGGGATCAGATTATTATTTTCACCCATTCATACAGAACAGAAATACTAGCTCTGAATTATCTCATCAGATCATATCCATCATTAGCCTATCTCAAATACTTAACCTACTGTTAATGTTCACATTTGGCGCCGTCTGAAATTTCGATTCCCATCCACCACACAATCGGGATCAGTGACGAATGACATATCAAATGCGGAAGCCGAGTTGATCTTGATACCGCCTTACGAGTTTTGGTCTCCGAATGTGCATCTACAATACACAAACTAGATATGCATGCTGACGGTTGCTCTTTTAAGCTAAGTATTCTTTCTTTTTTTCTCATCTTAACTCAACACCATCACTGTAAATTTCAACGATTTCATTTACCTCTGTATGATCATTCTTTAATGTGGAAAAATTATAGTTTTGAAGTCTTAAACATTCTTATGCATACCAAGTCAACCTGAAAAGTTCCTAGTGTGATATTTTATGTACAGCAAGCATTTAGAAAGTTCCCGGTGCTGTTTGGTACGCGGCATTTTATAAGATTCCTATCAAATTGAATTTTTCTAAATTTTAAATTTTTGAATATTATTGTAAACTGAATATTTTCATCATATTTTTTGAAAATCGAGATTCCCGAATAAAAAAAATTTCTCCTCTACCAAACGTCCCCTTAATAGTATTCATTCTCTTTCCTCCTTTTTCTCTTTTATATCAATGATCCACACTAAATTTTGTAAGGGTTTTATAATTCTCATTCAACATGAGAATTACATTTTTCCTACACATCCTTCGATTTTCGTACTGACATGGGTCATACATATAATTTTTTTTCTAACACATGAGTTCCACATGCTTTTTATCTCTACAACATGAGATTTTAATTCTCATTCAACATGAGAATTATAAAACTCATTTTGTAAAGCATCCTACCTAAACGTTTCAATTTGATAATGCCTTCGTTCCACCATACCTCGTGTTGAATAATTGCGATTGTGCATATATTTTTTTTTAACAAAGAAAAGATGTTTATACAAAAAAATAAATTATATTTATGTGTTTGAGAAATAAAAGTATATATTAGAATGTGAATTATTTTTATGTTTTAAAGCATAATGTAAAGTTAATATAAGAAAAATAAAGTATAAATAATATTACTTTTACTTATATAGGTGCAGCAAATTCCTTTCATATTCGAAATGCAGTAGTTTCGAGGATGATTTAGGAATAAATTAATCTTTTTACGATAAATAATATAAGATTGCATCAGTTATTAATTATTTATATTACAAATTACAATTTCTTTTTGAGAAGTAAAAGGCAATAGTAAATTTCTAATCCCACTTCTCGCATTGGCGAGCATAAGAGACGACAAGTATCAAGCCCGGAACCGAGGAGCTTCCTCGCCACACGGCTCGTCAGACACCCTGAAACTATCTGTTTCAACAAGTTTTAGACGAGATGGTTGTACACAGGAGTGAAAGTGGGTTGAGTTGGCCAAACTTTGTTCCAAAAAATTCAAGTTTATGCCAAAAAAATTTAATTTGGCCTGCCCCAAGTCTTCTTTTACGAGTCTATCTGTTAGCATGACTTGACCCGTTTATAAAAAATCAAATGGCCTAGACTAGCTTATTAGCCTATTAATTTTTAATTTCCAAACAGAACCATGAATTCACTCTATAAAATACTCAAATTCTACTGCTAAACCAAAAATCATAATTTCAACGTCCAAATAGAATCATGAATCACAACAAAACTCGTACAATCTGCTTGTAAATAACATATATTTCATCAGATCCAACAAACAAAACCATACTATGTAAATTAAAATAATTACAAACACATCATGATGCTTGTAGTAAGTATAACATCTCCCAAAAATCTTTAATATATTCATATACACAATTTAACATGCTGAGATATAAAGTTAGATTTCTATTAAAATATAATCGAAAATAATTAAGTTAAAAGTAAGGGATAGGTTATTGTGCCTACTCCCTATTTGCCTACTTTTACCTACCCATTTCATCACCGTTGGATTACAATTTGATCTAACGGTTGATATTGAAAACATAAATAAAACCATTCTACTCTTTTCTCTATCTCGTTCTCCACCCTCTCTCTCTCTCTCTCTCACAGACTCCACCCTATTCTCTCCTTCCCTGCGACGAAGAAAACGTATCCTTCCTTCTTGAATCACACCTCAGATTTGAAACACCTACTCAAGTGGCACGTTTCTCTGTACAAAATTTCAAGCAATTTTTTTTAAAAGAATTCCAAAGCAAAACGAGAATCCAAACAAAAAAGAGAGGTGAGCAATGCAATTACCTTTCCTGCAAATGTTTTTTTTTAAGAATTTTGCATAGACGAATCAGATGAATTGTACCTCACAATTTATTAAATTTATATATTTTGTTTTTTCTTCAAGACATATTTATTCTATTTTATTTTATTTAAAATAAATACTACAATACAGGCCGGTCTGTAGGCTTATAGGTCAGGCCTTGTGAAAGTGGGATTACGACCTTTTTATTAAACAAGTTTTTTTAAGACCCAAGTTCAGCTTATTTTACAAAATATATTAGGTCAGATCTGGCCTGATGTAGGCCGAGCCATAGGTCCCTGTGGGCCGGCCCGGCCCAATTTCACCCATAGACTTGTATACAAGCTAAGTATTCTGTCTTTTCTCATACCTCTAATTCAATTTCAACTATTTGATTTAAACCCATAAAGGGATTTATTAAGGGATTTATTAATCTCATGTTGCATGAGATAATTATCTCATGCAACATAGACAAGATAGTGGGGTCTACTACTTTTTAAAAATAAAATAAAAATAATTGACCCCACTATTTTGTCTCTGTTGCATGAGATAATTATTTCATGCAACATGAGATAATTATTTCCCATTTATTAATCTCCTAAAAAGGATTTATTAATCCCCTTTAATAGAAGATACATTATCTCATGCATGGAAACAAATTATGTGAGTCCCACCATTTTTTAAAAATAAAAAAAAGAATGGCATAATTTTTTATGCCTCACTAGCAGAGGATAATTGTCTTCTATAAAACGAGACAATTTAAACCCATAAAAGAATGTTGAAGATGCAATATGCAGTGACTGCCTTTTCTCTTTCCCTCTATTGATTTTTGTTTTTATTCCATTTTGATTTGCATCTATATATATAAATACAACTGCTATGTATTATACTCCGAAAATATGAATCCGAAAATTGTATAGTGGCATATATGCAGTTTATGATATTATAGTGGCATGTATTATATATGAATCCGAAATATTCTCGAGTGTTTGTTTAATTTAATCCAAAATTGTCATTTACTTGATATTTACCTCCGCAATATCTGTCTACAACTGCTTTTTTTATTACAAATGCCAACTTTATCGCATAACACTTTTATAAAAATCACACGTATATAGAGCCTATTTTGGGTCGTTTTTTATAGGAGCATGGGTGTAATTTTGGTTTATCATTCTTAATACTAAATGGATCTAGTTGTTTAAAGAGGGGAAAGCGGCCGATCCATCAATTTTTTTTTCTGTGGGGACTAAAAATCAAACATTTATTTCTCTCTTTAAACATAATATATAATATATGTGTGACATCCCGCATAATTATGAGTTTATATAAATTACAATGAGGGATGCGGACGCAGGTCTTGAATTCGAATTCCATATACAATTAGGGTAGGATGATTTTAATTACAACATATAATAAAATCCTAGATAATATTTAATAAATTACATGAAATTATGATCCATCAGGAGATGAAACTTTGGTCCCAATGACCTTAAGGTGGTGTTTGGTTGGGATGGTTTTTGGAGGATATCTATATTTCTCAAGTATGGTATTTAGAAACACCATGTTTGTTCCAACATATTTTCTCCAAAAACTCATCTATCCAGGAAGTATGGATTTATGAGAAACATAGATGTCCGCACTGTTCAAAAACCCAATTTGAAGGTGGAATTTTCGGAAAACCGGTTATCTCACTTTTAATGCACGGTTGATTTCATAAAGCTACCTAATTTTCCCAATAAAATTTTCCCCCACCAAACAACTTTTCTTTACATTTTTCTACCTATTTCACTTTATCGACCTTTTCAATTATTTCTCTATCTATTACATTTCTCTGCTATTCTAAAAAATTTTCCCATTGGTCACGGCCCAAACCTAAAAAGTGAGGACTTCATTCTGCCTAAGAATCTCCTTCTACTCTTATCCATTGGCCACCCTAAGCAATCAACATTCATGTCTTCCTATTGGTCAAGAGGCCACCACTTATCGACTCTCTTATTCTCTCTCCCTACACGCCTAGTAGATGCCATAGCAAATCTGATTTTCTTTGCTGGATTTTGGGTTAGATTGAGAGTAAACAGTATCATCTCCTCTCTTCCTCTCTATGCGCATACTAGAGGGCCAAACAAAGAACCGATTGTTCATCCCTTTTGATTCAGAATTTAAACGCAGCCTACTCCCCATTCCTCTTCCCCACAGAACCGTGAGACTCTAAGGCTTTGTTTGGGAGTTCTTATTAGGAGGGGAGGGGAAGGAAAGGAGAGATTTTGGTAATACCTTCCCTTGTTTGGGAGTTTAAAAAAGGGAGGGGAGGGAATTAAAGATTTTCATAAACCCTCCAAAACCCTCATCTTTATTAAAATTGAAGTTCCCCCAACTTGGGGGGTTTTAAGGGGTAAAACATTTTAAATTACTTAATTACCCTCATTTAAATAATATTTAGAAGGAGAAATTAATTTTTAGAGGGAGAATATTTTTTATTAAAAATTACATTATTAGTTTTTTTGTTTAGAAATTTTAAATTTAGAGAGAGAAAATAATTTTTAGAAATTTTAAACTTAATTTAATTAGTAATGTATAATAATTATATTGATTTAAAAAAAAAAGGATAAAATGGTAAAAATATCTCATTAATCCTCCATTTCCCTCTCATTCCATTTTTTTTACTCCCAAACAAGGGAAGGGGTTACCCTCCAATTTCCTCCCCTTCCCTCCCCTCCCTTCCCCTTGGATCCCATTCCTTCCCTTCCCCTCCAAACTCCCAAACAAAGCCTAAGGGAACAACATATAAGCTTCCATCTTCCTTCCCTCATATAGCCTTTAATTTTGTTGGACTGCTCCCTTGGGGTGGATAAGATTGTTAGGTGGTTAAACTTATGTGACTATTAGTTTAGTACTTGGATTTTTGAACTGTTGCTCATGTGACCTTGTGTACATATATATTCTGTTGGAAAACATTGTAAACTGCCTCTTGAATTTGGACCTATTAGAATTCTGTTTTGAAGACACATTTGGTTCGAAATTTTCGGTGTCGTAAACCATGAGAACTATGGTATTCTGATTCTGATTTCTGTCATGCTCATGTTCATCATAAATTTGCATTTTCGTATGCGTGCGAAGCAAAGCATAGCATAACATGCATCTTTATACATGCTGTTTGGAAAACCGAGAATTTTGAAGGGAAGCATATGGTTGAGTATTCATCATATAGGCATCCCTCGGGTACCAGGAGAAGGAACCGTGGCTCAGTTCGCATAGGTCTCAGTTGGAATTCCCCTCTGTTAGGGCTAAATGGAATCTCCACTGAGTTAGCTAGTATGTGCACTTTAGTGCTATGAACATACAGTATTCTTGCGTTATATACGCAATCTGATTAGTATTTTGGCGTTATATACGCATCCTGATTACGTTTTAGTATCTGTTCGGAATTTATTTGATGATGCGACTGTTCTGGAAATTCTGTATCTAGACTAATGTGGTTGCACTACTGGTTTTTCTACCACACTACTGGGATTTTCTCACCCCTTTTGGGGCTCAATTTTTATAAAATTGCAGGAGGACGTAGAAGCATTTGATGACGTATTGGTTTTGGAGATATTATGTTGCGTGCTGCTATTTGTTCACTGTTTCGGTGGGCTGTGTACTGATTATTTGACGTTAATGTAGTATTTTATAGAGTAGCAAGTTATCATTCGTAATCTGTTTTGAAACCTGTTGTAGACTGATTTTTATATGTTGCCATAAACTTATGTATTCTGGTATTTAAATTGCCAAAACAATTTCTGCTGTATTACATTCGGACTTTTACCCAGATTTTTCGAGCACTTTGTGAGTTCTGTTTGAGGGGCTATAGACCTCCGAATGAGATATAATAATTTATATGTATGTAAAATCCCAGGTGTCTATTTTTCTTGTGTCAAAGAAAATTTTCAAAAGCTTGTGATTTCGATTTTATATGATTTTCGCAATACAGACATAATTCCTGAAAAAAATTATAATTTCAGCAAGCAATGGGTTTTGCAAAACTTTCCACTGTTTTCATGTGCAACCAGATTTCAATATAAGATTTTTAATTGGGACTTAAAATTTCTAGTTCAGAATCGAATACTAACAACATGACTACTCTAATCAGATTTAGCAGACCTCTTCTTTGGATGCATACATGGGAGGGTGTCACAATATGAGACGCCAAAATACGAAAAATTAAATTTTGTTCCTCTCTTCAGCCACAATATGTTGGTGGCCGAAACATCAATCCTGAGAACATAACTCATAAATACCTCTTTTAACTTGTTATAAAGAGAAAGGAGACACAGAGAGAGAGAGGTGGAAGATGTCACAGTAAAATTTACTATCAATTTGAAAAAACTACACCTTTTCAACCGCTAAAATGAATATTTTTTATGCAAAGAAAAAAAAAGAGAGCAAAGGTTTAGATTTCACAAAAAATATGTACTAATTACTATAATCTAAATAGATAATTCAAAGCAGACCCCTCTCATTTCTTAATCTCTTTTTTCTATTTGCTAACTGTTAGCCCAACAAGAAAAAAAGCTAAAGATAAATCAGAAGAGATAGATTGCTAAGAAGCACAATCATCAAAACCATTCTGCCCCTCACTTCCCTCTCTGTCACAAATCATCAGAAAAGGAGAGAGATCGAAAGAATAAGGTTCATTCTTTCATAAGACTCTCGAACTTCTTATTTTTATTCATGGATGGGAAGATTTGTGCTAACATCTAAACATAATAAAAGTTGAAAATGTAAGTTTCAAGTCGAGGTTTAAACTATAATTTAAGAGGAAAGTTATATTTACAAACTTTTTGTTTAAAAACTCTTACAAACTACATTGTGTCTGACCATCATACTTTAATCAAGAGAGTATGACTGGTTATACTTGATGTAATTTGTAAAAAAATATTTGTAAACAGATCTTTTCCCATAATTTAATGCTAATTCCATATGCTGATTGTTACCACCAGGTCTGTGCCAACAAACAAGCACCACGTAGCTAAAAGAATTTGAACTAAGAGAAACCATGTAGCTCTATTGGTGGTCATTGATACTCCCAATACTGTAATGTAATTTTAAATAAGTTCGAAAATAGGTTCGGTTTTGTTATTGAAAATAAATCATGTTCGTGACGAATAAAATCTTTGGTGCTAAAATATCACTAGATTCACTTCATTCATAATTGAGAGAGAGAGAAAAAAAAAATGCGGCACAAATGAGAAATTTTTTGCTGACATGAAATGTTTTAATTTGTGAGATGTATTGAATTTTTTGTGCTACACTAATATCAAAGATTTATTCTTGTGATTAAAGGTGGTAAAGCGGGCGGCCCGCCCCGCCATAAGCCCGCCAAAAAGCGAGCTGGCCTACCTCGCCCTGCCTTTGAAGGTGGGCAAGATATCTCAGCCCGCCCCGCCCATTTTAGGCGAGCGGAGTGAGCGGCCCGCCAAGCCCGTAGCATTTTACACTAAAAATTAAAAATAAAATAAAATAAATATCAACCCAGGAGGGCTAGTGAGCTTGGTGGGGCAGGCTTACCGGCAACGGGTTTAGAAAATTCAGCCCGCCAGACTCGGCCCATTTTGCCAGCTCTACTCGTGATAGTCCGCCATAACATATAGCAATGGCATCTTTCTTTTTGGAGTCTAATTAAATAATATTGCATTATTATTATTATTTAAACTAAAGAATATTATAAGGTGAGATAGTTGATTAGTCTGGTCCAAAATAGGATGGGCCAGATCACTCAAAGTTGAAGGTTGTGGGACTCAAGGATTGTTGCAAGATGATCTACGCGATGGTGGAAATGGTTTTTCCTTGAAGTGTTTATGTTGTAGCTTTGGCGCAATAAAAGTAACTCGGGGTGGTACCTATAAAGACATTCTGATGCGAAAATCAGTATCAATGCAAGCACTCCGATGCTGTAAGGTGTATAATATTTGAAATGGAGAGATGTCTATACGTGGGCTTGTACCCTCTATATTTATATTATGTTATGTGTTGTCCTTTGTGAGCGACTTCTCTTCTTATTGGTTATATAGGCCGGCTATCCTTATGTCAAACTTGGTACCTTTCAGGCTATTCCTTGATGAACAAGCCTAAATGCTAGTCTATCTTCTTAAAGTAGTGGCAAGATGAAGCTGTCTTATTTATAGTGGCTCTTATGCACGGCCGACTTTATCAGATCACTATGGCCTTCCTTAGTCTTTAAGTTTTACCCCATGATTTGACGCAATGGGACGAGCAATGAAGACATTGTGCCCATCGCCTTTGGGCCCTTCGTGGGTCTCTAATTATTGGACTTGTATTTTATCCGAATCAATAGTGGATCTCATATATAGCAAAATGGGTTCAATTCGCTAAAATAAGATGGGTTAGGTTGTGTATTTCAACTCACCAATCCAAATAACTCGCCTATATGCGGAACACGTTAAAACAAGACCAGGGGCAGGGCAACTCGCATGTAATTTTTTTTTTTAAAATATATTAAATATTAGATTATGACTTGATTGATCTATACGAATGACTATTATGTGAGATAAAATATTTTATTTTAGGGCCACAACATTATTATTTTACCGCAAAGGTTATTTTTTATTCACTTTTGATTCGATAGAAAAAGAGATTAACACAAAAAATGAAAGAAACTTAAACTTGTTTTTTGATTTAAATGTTATTATCTATACAAATCAAACTAATGCTTATGAAATTATAGTTACATGATGCAATGATGTGTTCATTTGCAAATATTGACATGCTTGATGTTATTATTTTGTTATATAATAACACTGAAATTATTAATTAATCTTAAGATATAATTTGTATAGTTATGTTTAATTTTTGTCTTAAAATTATTGGTTTAAATCACTCTTTTGTCTTTAACTTGATGCTTTTTAAAACTTGAGAAATATTTAGATGTTATATGTTAGAAAAAAAAATTAATATTAATATATTTAAATATATTTTTTAATATTTTATTTTTTAAGCGGATTAAGCAATCAACTTGCCTGAAAATAGGATGGGTTGATGTTCCGGGTTTAATTCATTATCCGACTTCGGCTTGCAAGTCCAGATCATGGGTTTGATGCCATGATCTCACTCTTCTCCATAACTGTTATGATCACCGCTAAAGGAACTGCTCCATACCCATGATTCTCCTCGTTAACCGCTCATAAGAACCACTATATATACACGAATACTATAAAAGGAATGGGATCAGATTATTATTTTCACCCATTCATACAGAACAGAAACACTCTGATTTATCTCATCAGATCATATCCATCCTTAGCCTATCTCAAATACTTAACCTAGTGTTAATGTTCAACTCAGAACATTTGGCGCCCTCTGAAATTTCGATTCCCATCCACCACACAATCGGGATCAGTGACGAATGACATATCAAATGCGGAAGCCGAGTTGATCTTGATACCGCCTTACGAGTTTTGGTCTCCGAATGTGCATCTACAATACACAAACTAGATATGCATGCTGACGGTTACTCTTTTAAGCTAAGTATTCTTTCTTTTTTTCTCATCTTAACTCAACACCCATCTTAAATAAACCTATTTTTTGTTAAAGCAAAAAAAGACAAGAAAGTGCCAATCATGGTACTGCACTCTTCTTCATTCTTTCTTGTTTTGTTCATTTCGTTAACTTTCTTGGAGGGAGAAAAAATGCAATCAGAGTTTGAGGGGTTTCAATAGATATAGGACCTGAGAATATAAAGAAACTCTATAATCTCTATGCGGAGGGAGAAAACTACTTCACATTAATAGAGAGAAAAAATGGAAATTTCTTACATTATACTTATATTAAAAAATTTCTTTTATGTACCAAAAAAAAAAATTCTTCGAATTTTTTTTTTTTTTGGGGACCTACCCTAGCACCTCCCTCGGTCCGCCCCTGGGAGGGGAATTGTTCTTATATCTATTTCTGAATTATTGACACTGCTTTATTTTTGTTTTCCTTTAATTTTAATCATGTCTTTATTTCGGAAATAAGGAGGAATATAGATAAATTTCTGGATTTCTTTACGTGTGAAGTGTCATCATTTTATATCATAAGCAGAGATGTCTGATTTAAGCGTGCAACATATTGAAATATCATAAATGACAAAAAAAACATATATTGCAAGCGGGTAGTAATCGATATACTGTTTTGTGCTGGTTCGTATAGCTGTTTCCTTGTATTGAAGTATTTGAAAGAGAAAAACTCAAGAGGGGAGAATGGACAATTGATTCATCAGCTTCAATTTATTTTGTCTTTATATGCCTTAATTGTCAATTCATATTGTCAATTCTTAAAAAAAAAAAAAAGATTTTCTCTTAGAATTAATGACCTACAGTATTAGTTGATTTTCCTATATACAAGTATACAACATTATAATTAATCTCCCCTCATAAATTTTTAGCAAGGGATATTTTATAATTCAAATCAGTTATACTCCTCAACATGAACTATTAAATGGATACTCACGTATAGTAGTGGATACATGTATTTTGATACATGTAGATAGACATGCATTTATAACTATGTGTATGCATACTCACAATTTTTGTATCCTTGTGAAGGTTACATATTCTTTATCTATAGTAGTTTCTGAATAATTTTAGGCTTTGCTTTTAAGTGGAGATGTGGAAAAACATATTATATTTTCATTTCCTTTAACAGTTTTTAAACTTGCTCACTTTTTAATTTTCTGGTTTCTTTTCTTTCTGACTTCAGTCCTCTATTTTTTAAGGTAAATGAGAACTATGGTATATCCTTTCTATATCCCGATCACTTATATGTTGCTCAACTTAGTAATGACAAGTTACTTCTACTAACCGGTGTCGACAAGCTCGTCTTTTTCTTCTCACGGTTTTAACCGATTATCTCTACAACTTTCCTTTTGTTATGATAATTACTTTTAAAGTTAAGCTTTGGCAGTGCTCGGATTAGCTATTCATGTTTCAGGTCTGAGGAATGATTCTCAGCGACTTTGTGGCCTATGAAGCATCGACACTTCAAAAATCTTGATGTGTCGTGTCCGACACTTCTCGACACTCTCGGACACTCCGACACTCCCTGACACTCGAACACGTATTTTAGAAATTCAAAAAATGTTCAAAGGTTGCGTTGCGTTGAGTTTTTTGTTCCAACTATTAGACTTGTTAGATTACCATTTTATTGAATTTAATATAAATATTTGGGATATCTTATGTTTCTTTACAAAATTTATGAATATTATAAGTTTAGATTCATTTTTTTGTTAAATTATTGAATATTAAATACAATATACACTATATAAATTAAAAAGATTATTTAATATTAAAAAGTGTCCTAACGTGTCAGAATCTAACATTTTTTAGAATTAACGTGTCAGAGTGTCGTGTCGTATCGTGTCACGTGTCCCGAGTCGGTATCGATGCTACATAGTTTGTGGCGATGGTCCACACGCATAACATGGGGGGTTATACGAAGAAACTTAAAGAAATAGTGGACCTTCGCTGATGCTCTCCGGCAAGTATACCGATCACACAAGTAATATAATGATAAGAAAAGTTCGTCTCCACAGGGATTGAGATCTAATATCAGTTAAACTTTTTCTTAAAGAATGAAAGAATTCAAATAGGGTTGTGACAAATATTGTTAAATTGATGGAAATTGAAATCTGAAAATAAAAGACTTATTTTTCTATTTTTATTTTGAGAAATAAAACAATAAAAATGAGAAGTGATTTGTAAAAAAAGATAAGAAAACCATTGTAGCCACGGTTCATTCACCAAATGATCCCCGCTTTTTACTCCGGATTGATTTACAATAATTATCTATATAATCACACAGATAAATTATCATTTACAAAAGATTTAATAGTTAACCCTCATTTCCTTGCAGGGTTAACCCTTTAATCCCATGAGGAACCCCAATTCCGCAATGTTTCTCATGGGATCAAGTGATGTGCCTCTGGCAAGTGTGATTTTTCTGTGTTAAAATTGACAAGAATTGAGTCATAAGAGAGCAATTTAAATACATATTTGCTAATTATGTTGATTCTTTGTATGTCAATAATATGCACCTTTTAATTGTGTTTTTACAGGAAAAAGAAGTGAAATTTGAATTCAAAATTTGAATTTAAAATTTGAATTCAAAATTTGAATTCAAAACCGTTTTTAATTTAATTCTCCCATTACGTAATAAGTTTTAATTTAATTCTTCTGTTACGTAATAAGTTGAAATTAAATCTTCAGTTATACGTTTCACGACATTTCCGGGAAAGAATTACTGTGCTGTGCGAGAAAAAAAGAGTCTTATAAATAGAACTCTTCACAAAATCCGAAGGTGGAACTCAGAAATTGGGAGGCAGATCTGGACACTTTGAGAGGAACAACACACGGATCAGCATTTAAAGCTCATCATGTTAAATTCCAAATTATCTTTGATCAACGTTGCCATTTAAATCACATTTCAAACTATCCTCAATTAGCGCTGAAGCAATTAAGGAAAAAATCTGCAATCAAAGCGCCGAGTCAAAGCACAGCTGGCACTACAGCAAATAAAGATAGGATGTTTTGTCAGCATTACATCAAAATGAAGTGTCATCCTTATCTACTCACGCAGCATTACATGGACAATGCACCAGGTGGCTATATAAAGGGGTCCTCTACACCATTCACATCCCACAGAATTCAGAATCCCACACAATTCAGAGGACATTGCATTAGGATTTCTTCTAGTTTTTCTTCTTCTTCTTTCCTCTAGTTTTATGTTTTACTTTTCGAGATCAGTCATGACTATGGTTGGCTAGATCTCTTTTTATTGTAGTCAGGGTCACGATCCATATGTGAACCCTTGATACGAAGGATTGATTTGTGATTTTTGGTTTATATAATTATCTTTATTTTTACTCTGTGCGAATTTTATATTCCTTTTGTTAGAGTTGATCAATCTGATAGTTGGGGATATTCTGAGGATCAAAATCCTAGATAGGAATATTGGGGTTTTGATCTCGAAAGGGGGTAAGATAACAATCTGTATGCGTGCTAGGAATATACGTGTATACGATTGCAGATGCTTAAATTATCGCGCCCATTGCTTGATCCATGAGAAACATTGCAAGGAATTGGGGTTTCTCATGGGATTAAAGGGTTAACCCTGCAAGGAATTGAGGGTTAACTATTAAATCTTTTAGATGATAATTTATCTGAGTAATTATATAAATAATTATTGTAAATTAATTCGGAGTAAAAAACGGGGATCATTTGGTGAATGAACTCTGGCTACAATGTTTTTCTCATATTCTTTACAAAACAATTTTCATTTTTTAGTGTTTTATTTCTCAAAACAAAAATACAAAAATAAGTCTTTTATTTTCAGATTTGAATTTCCATGAATTTGACAATATTTGTCATAACCCTATTTGAATTTTTCCATTCTTTGAGAAAAAGTTTAATTGATATTAGATCCCAATCCCTGTGGAGACGAACTTTTCTTATCACTTTATTACTTGTGTGATCGGTATACTTGCCGGAGAGCATCAAGTTTTTGGCGCCGTTGCCGGGGATTGGCGTATCTTATATCATATATTCTTGATCTTTAGGATTGGATTTGTGAATATTTTTATTTTCTTTATTTATTTTAATTTTAATTTTATTTGAACAGTGCTACTGATCTCTTTTCTGAGTTGTATGCGAGGTACAATCCCAGAATTTCCACTTAATTTGGAAATCACTAGAGCAAAAAAGAGGAACAGAAAACTTGCTCGGAAGAAGCTTGCATTCAACGAGTTGGGAATTCTGTTCGAAGAAGCACAAACAATGGTTGGGAACAATGATGAAGTGGACAATCCACTCATGGATACAATCCTTACACCAGTATTCAACAGACCAAATTCAAGCATTGTTCACCCAGAAGTGGGGAACAACCATTGGGAGCTCAAGTCTGCCAATATTCAGTTGGTAGAGCGTGCTCAGTTTGGTGGAGAGGCTGATGAGGACCTTCACAGGTTCATTGACAGATTTCTGATGATCTGTGACTCCACTAAACACCCTCAGGTGTCCAATGATGCAGTCAGGCTGAGACTGTTTCCCTTTGCTCTAAAAGGGAAGGCTTTGAATTGGTTGGAAAGGCAACCAGCAAGAAGTATTCCATCATGGGAGGGTCTCTCAAATAAATTCTTTGCTGGGTTCTTTTCCATGGAGAGGTTTAACCAAATGGTGAATGATATCACCAATTTCACTCAGGCTGAGGGTGAAACAATGTGTGCAGCCTGGAACCGGTTTAAAGATCTAATGAGGAGATGTCCTCATTACCCCATGACTAATGGTGATCAGGTCCGAATTTTTTTCAATGGGTGTAAACCTGAAGTTCGAATGGTGCAGCAGGTGGTAGCATTAAATCAATGAGAGCAAATGAGACTCTATTGTTGATTGAAAGAATGGCTGCCAATGAAAATGAAGGTTTGACAGCCAAGCCTAAGAGGGGTATTTTGCACCTGGATAACAATGATGTGGTTCTGGCTGAGAACAAATTGTTAGCACAGCAGCTAGCAAATTTGACCTCGAGGTTGGACAAGATGCAACTTTCCACTATCCAAGCTGCAGCTGTGGTTTGTGAATATTGCAAAGGTGAGCATGAATCCAACAAATGCTCATCTTTATTATCTTCTACCTCTCCTCAACAAGTGCAGGTGAATGGCGTATGGTACGAGCAAAGGTCTCCACCACGAAACATTCCGAGGAATCAGAATTTCCCTTCTGGAAGT
This sequence comes from Gastrolobium villosum, assembly GCA_032173675.1. Taxonomy (NCBI): domain Eukaryota; kingdom Viridiplantae; phylum Streptophyta; class Magnoliopsida; order Fabales; family Fabaceae; genus Gastrolobium; species Gastrolobium villosum. The sequence goes on along the minus strand of JAVKPL010015331.1, from coordinate 12,645 downwards.
AGCAATTTTCAGAGGAGAGGTCAAGGCACAGGTCTTGATTATAATTCCAACAACTACTTGCAACCCCCACCAATCCAAACTAAGGAACCATCTAATTTGGAGAGGTTAGTTGGACAAATGGCTCAACATTCTAATGCTTTCATGGAAGAGACTCGGGCCAATACAAAGAATACACAGGCTTCTATCAGAAATCTAGAGAATCAAATTGGCCAGCTGGCTAAACAACTAGCTGATAGAACTCCAGGTACCTTCCCTAGTAACACAGTTATTAATCCAAAGGAAGACTGTATGGCTATCACAATTAGAAGTGGGAAAATACTTTCATCTCCTGATGTTGAAGAAAAGCTAGATACTACAGGTAAGCATGAAAAAGAAAATGAAATTGAAAAGAAGAAGCATGAATTAAGTCCTGAATATGTAAGGGCTATGGCACCATATCCTGAAAGATTCAAACAGGATGATCAGAAAAAGCATTATGGCAGGTTCCTGGACCTTTTCAAAAAGCTTCATATTAATATTCCATTTGCTGAAGCTTTGGTCAATATGCCAAATTATGCTAAATTTATGAAAGATCTTTTGTCAAGGAACCACAAGTTACAAGAGTGCCAAACTGTAGCACTTACTGAGGAGTGCAGTGCTATCCTTACAAGAAAATGTCTTCCTAAGCGTCATGATCCAGGGAGCTTCAATATTCCTATTGAAATTGGGAACACAAAAATTGGTAGAGCTTTGTGTGATCTTGGGGCAAGTATAAATCTAATGCCCTTGTCTGTTTGTAAATCTCTGGGGATTACTGATTTGAAACCCACTTTGGCATCTCTTCAACTTGCTGATAAGTCTGTGAGAAAGCCTAGTGGAATAATAGAAGATGTTCTTGTGAAGGTAGACAAGTTCATCTTCCCTGCTGATTTTGTAGTGTTGGATATGGAAGAGGAGCTGAGATGCCTCTTTTGCTGGGAAGACCATTCTTAGCTACATCTCGAGCTAAGAATGAATGATGAAACCGTTACTATCCATGTCTTTGATTCTTTATAAAAGTTTTCTCACAAAGACGATTGTTTTAGTCTTGAAGTCTTTAAGGAAGAAAAAGATGTAGCGGTTAAGGTTCCTCAAAATCTAAAAGATGATGCCAAAGAAAATGGAACCCCAAAAGTGGAAGTAAAGGATCTTCCTAAAGATTTAAAAGATGATATCAAAGAGGTAAGGACGCTTCAAAAGAGGCGTAATCCTACAAAGAAGAAGGCAAGGAGAAAAGAAGTGGTGAACTTCTTTGATACGAGTTGGAAAAGATATTGGGAGTTGAAGTTTGACAAGAGACACCGAGACTTTATCTCTCGGAAAAATCAAAGCTTCAAAGAGTTCTTAACATGGATGCATGATTTGGATCAAATCTATGAATGGTGGTCCCATACACCAAGGCACCCAGTACCACCAGATCCTTCATTTGCTGAGTCATCCCACACTGCTGAAGGGGATGACATGGAGGGCTGATCTTATCTCCTTGCTGATGGAGATCTTGTATATTAGTTTATTTTTCTGTTTCGTATTTTTAAGTTATTTTGTGTTGGTATATTTTTCTATGATGTTTTAATGTGTGCATTATAGTTTCTTCTATATGCCACTATTTTTTCTATTGTGCAGGATTTTCTTCCTTCTTGGGGTTTAATTATTGTTGAGGACAACAATGCTCTAAATCTGGGAATGGTTGGCTTGCACCTTAGAACTGCAATTCTTCTATCAGGGGAGATATTCTAACTCTTTTAATTTTATTAGTTATTTTGTGTGCTATATAAAAAAAAGAAAAGAAAAAAAGTGTGTTATCCCAGGTTTAAATGTGCTCATCTTGTTAATGTACATGATTGAATTTTAGGAAATATATTGTATGACTTTCTGGCATAACATTGCATAGGAATAATTGGATTGCATGATTGCTCGTTTGTCTGAGTTAAGATTGTGAATTCTGATAATGTCTGAAGTCAATTTTCTTGAGTCTGCATTGATACCATAGCTGTGAGGTTTTGAGCCTAAACACTGAAACTTTTGTTGAGAGGCCTCACTGTTGTAATACTCTAGAACTTGATTTGTTTCTCTGTGATGCATGCATTGATTGATATGATAAAGGCATTTTGTTCTTATTAGCTATTGGCTAAAATAACCCACATGTATGAAATTTTCCTTGCTAGCCCTTTTGAGCCTGAACTGATTTTTTGTAAAATGACATGTGGCCTGATTAATGGCTTAGACAATATCCATATGACTTACCTTGATTGAGATTGAATCATTGAATGTGTTGAAAATAAAATAAAGAAATTGAGGTAAGCTCCAGAATGGTCAAGTAATTAAGGGATGAAAAAAAAGTCATCTATGCCCTTAAAAAAGAGAGAGAGAGAGAAAGGGCAAAATGAAAAAGAGAAAAAGAAAAGAAATCAAGAAAAAGGAAAAAGAGTAAAAGGTGGTTGGAAGGAATTAATTCCCGAAATTCTGTGGGAATATTAGTGGATCAAAACAATTGAGTTGAATTTGTTAAAAGTTAAATAATATCAGTTTTCAATCTCTTGGTTGTTTGAGCTACTATCCAAATTCTCCTACCTATTACCCTGGCCAAGTTACAACCTGTGAAGTCCTTTTGATCAATTGATGCATGTGTTTGATTCTTCAATTTTAAGAATTTTGAGAATATAATCAAGCATATGGTAGTGTTATAGTTTTGAGTAATTGAGTGCTCATGATACCCTAAAACACTGAGTGTTGAGTGAACATTGTTTATCGGTGTGAGGGGTAATCAATGTAGACTTGTATATTTAAGAAGCTGATGGCATTATTGGAAGTTCATGATATTGAGTCAGGCATGCATGGCATATTGTATCTGATAGTGTCTATGGTTGTTATGTTGGATTAAGTGAGTATTTCCTGGATTAAGTCTTTTACATTGCTGGGGACAACAACGTTTAAATCTGGGAATGGTTTGATGTGCCTCTAGCAAGTGTGATTTTTCTGTGTTAAAATTGACAAGAATTGAGTCATAAGAGAGAAATTTAAATAATATTTGCTAATTATGTTGATTCTTTGTATGTCAATAATTTGCACCTTTTAGTTGTGTTTTTATAGGAAAAAGAAGTGAAATTTGAATAGTGGCCCTCCTTGCCACAATGGAAGCATATCAGCTGGCCTGTAGCACACGACCCAAAATGTGACTTCCCGCATCCCGAGTATCTGGGAGCAGGAGGTCTCGCTGTGTTCCCTTGAGTAGAAGTCTTCTTAAACTGATTTGGCGCTTGCTTAGCCGCCAACTGTTTGCCCTTACCCTTGTTTCCAAACTTCCTGTCTCTCCAGGTAGCGGAACCACTAGTACCCTGCGGCACCTCAATCTTGGCCTTCTTGGCCTGACTCGCTCTGCAGTAGTCCTCAATGTCATGGCACTGTTGTACCAAAGCCCCGAAGTCTCTCGAAGGAGAACCAACAAGATGTCCAACAATGTCCTCATTAAGTCCCCTCCGGAACTTTGCAGCTAAAAAGATGGGAGTCGGCCTTGCCATGCGGAAATGAGCAAACTTGACAAGCTCATTAAACTTGGCCAGGTACTCGTCCATAGACAACGAGCCCTGAACCAATCTGTCGAACTCTCCCTGCTTCCTCTCCTGAGCATCATAAGGAAAGTACTGACCTAGAAAGTAGTCCTCAAAGAACGGCCATGTCATCACATGCCCCTGCATCTCGAACACATGAGAGGTGTTCGTCCACCACTCATGGGCATCGCCCTCCAGCATGTATGTGGCGAACATCAGCTTCTGCGGGTCGGTGCACTGCATCACCCTGAATATCTTGTCCAAGGCCTGAAGCCATCTAGCAGCAGCAACAGGGTCGTAGGACCCATCGAAAGTAGGTGGCTTATGCTTGCGGAAAGCATTCAGCCGGCGGTCGATCTCGTCTCGATCCTCAGCAAATACGGGAATGACTTGCAGAGCCCCCGTCAAAAGACTACCCTCACCCATCTGACTCCGGGTGTCCTCCTGTTGACTAGTGGAGGTGGAGGCGGTGGCGGTGGTGGAGGACACTGGCCCGCAGCAGGACCAACCCTCATCTCCTCCAACATGACCCTCATCATAGTCATATTGGCCATCCGGTTCTCCTCCAGAACCTCAGCGGTGGCTCTCCTGTTCGCCTCTCTGATAACGTCCAGCATAGCCTGATTTGCCAACCTCGTGGCCTCCTGGTCGGCTAGTCGGGCCGCCTACATCTCAGCTAATGCAGCCAAGATAGGATCTGGTTGATCCTCGCTCGTACTCGGGTTCCTCCTTGGTGGCACCATGACTCTGCACAAGTTACACAAAGAATGAGTTGATCAGGCCCACGCCATGTGGTCACATATGCATTATCATAATACACACCAATCAGAGAGAACACAAAGTAGACACGCAACGAAACATCCTAAGTTATTGCAATACATACAGGCTTTTCCCTAGAAAGTGCTCTGATACCATAAAATGTAACAGCCCGTGTTAACCCGGATTGTTAACATACTATCGTATTAAGTCACGCTTAATTAAAATGCGGAATAACTTTTTCTTTTAATTCAATTATGACGTCATTAACTTAGCCAACTTGATTACTTAATCAATTTCTTAAAGTACTGCCTGTATGTAAATTGCAAGACAACTAACTGAATACCTCATATATAAATATACTGAGTATCTAAAGTCACAGGACTACAACACATAGCCTAGACCATAAATCCTGATACTTTAATACAACTTAACTAAGAAGACAATAACAAATCCATGTGGCATGGACAAACCCCATGCTCACCAAATAAGGCAACAATGCCCAATAACAGTCTCAACATAATCATAACTGAAAACATAAACAGCAGTCAAATAATCAGCATCCAACATGTCAGCAAAACACAGATAAGTCTAACTCAACTCTGGCCTCCTGCCACCTGAGCCCTTAACATTACCTGAACCTGAAATAAGCGTCCCCAAACGTGGGGTGAGATCTCTAAACAAGAAATCTCAGTAAGACAAGAGGTCCTCAAGGATCTTCCACCCCAAGCTCACTATATGTGCAATATAAGTTCAAAAAGCAGTATTTCCAATATTAGTTCCAAAACTATGCAGTGCAATAGATATTCGTGCCATGTGTGTTTATACAATCTACTGGCCAGAGAAATGCAGGAATACGTCTATACCCACATAAGTACAAGGAACACCGCTTGCACCTCACCCACAGCCTCACCATCTTGTATGTGCTACATACTCAGGCTTACCGTATAGGTAGACATCACATGCATATCATAAAAGCACCTTGCATATAATATCTCAACAGCATTTCCAAAACATCAAAGCATGTAACACAGCATGCATAAACCACATCCCCATGGGACATGTGGAACCATAACATGGCTAAACCGAGGACACGAAAGCTTACCTTGCAAGATAGCTATCCAAGCCAAGAGTCCAACTACTCTCAAGTCCAAACACAGTAGTATCACAATCTGTTATGGACTAATAATATATCATTAATTATGCATCACAAGCATACAACTTAAAGACTACCTCATTCCTTTACGTTTTACGTCTTAAGGCTTCCCACAAAGCCATAAGCCCTTAATATCATGATTCTGACTTAGTTCATTAATTACAGAAGTTCAACTTCCTTAATCTAGGGTCCACAAACCCCCAATAGCTTACTGTTCACACAGCACAGCTACTGTTCTTCGAAATCCCAGAATATCCGGATAATACAAAGTGCATATCCGGATATGCAATATCCGGATATCACACTAACCATATCCGGATATACCATATCTGGATATCAAGGTCCCATATCCGGATACCATATCCGGATACCGATATCCGGATATCTGTTCGACAAATATCCGGATATCTCACGACAGAATGCAGTTTCTGCATTTCGTGAATATCCAGTCCAAAGGTCCAACTTTTAACACTTAACTACGTTAAAGCATGCATCTTTAATCTGTTTAAGGTTCATACTCATTTTACCTTCTTGTTTACTCATTAAACATGGCAAAGACATCAACTTTAAGCCACAAAACTATGATCAAAGATGAGGAGACTTACCCCAAGCTTGAAACAGCTCAACAATGGTGTTCTTGGAGCTCACAAGTCAGCTCCAAGGTACTGACTTTAGGGAGGACGAAAATGAAGTAACAAGATGAGTTTTTTCTTCACCAAGAAGGCTACTTGAAGCTTCTTCCCCTCATAACACCAACTCAGCCTCACTCCCTCACCCAAAACAGCCCTCTCAACTCAGAATGAGACCAACAATGTAGTCCCACAGCTAACTCTCACCCTCACCAAGTGTTTAAAATGATGGAACAAGCATCAAAGGTGATAACTTGGCCAAGAAATGAAGAAGAAGAGCAATGGAGCACAAGGGATGGAGGTGTAGCAAAGAGAGCTCACACAACAACACTATTCACGTAGGAGGCTGCATATTTTTGACCTAGAAACTTGTGCCATTTAGCATATATAGCCACTTAAGTCATAACACGCAATATTAGCCTTAATAGCAACGTAAACGATCTTGATCCCAAACTTTGAAATCTAGACCTAGACATTTTTCTAAGATTTTTCATATTTTTATTTTATTTTTCGGAGCACCTTTCCGATTCGCGCTTTTCCATAGCCAGTATCAGTTTTGGCATCTGATCACATTATTTTGACTTGAAACTTGTTTTACAAGTCCTACATAATATTCTAGTAATTATCATGCACTTCTTATAATTTTCCGGGACACTTTTCCGGTACGCATTTATACAGGGTAGCAGAACCGGTATCTGCACTTTTCTTCCGAAAAGCGACTTTCAGCATTTTTACTCACTTACTATAATTATTTAAGCCAAGTAATAATTATTAAGGTCAATTATGGAATCATTTCCTAATTATCATAATTAATTCACTAATTATCTTAATTAGCGGTGCGAGTTCTTACATTAAGCATCTACAATCAGATAAACGTTTATTCCTAGCACGCATACAGATCGTTATCTTACCCCATTTTAAGATCAAAATCCCAATATTCCTATCTAGGGTTTTGGTCCTCAGAATATCCCCAACTATCAGATTGATCAATTCTAACAAAGAAGATATCAAATTTGCGCAGGGTAATGATAAAGATAATTATATAAATCAAAAATCAAAAATCAATCTTCGTGTCAAGGGTTCACATATGGATCGTGACCCTGACTACAATAAAGAGAATCAGCCAACCATGGACATGACTGATCTCCAAAGATTCAACATAAACTAAATACAAAAAAAAAAGAAAAAAAAAGATGAACAAGATCTTCAGCGCAGCCGTCAGTGCTCTTTTCAGAAATTCCAGATCTCCAGGGTTGTGGCTAAGAGGGTCCTTTTATACGCAATTTTTTTCTTCTTCCAAAAATACCCTCCAAAAACACAGTAAACCTTCCCCGCAAACTGGCGCCGGTTTGCGCAAGTTTGCGCCGCACCACTGCCTGATTGCAAAAGTCGGAACATCTTCTACGTAAAGTGGCGCCACTTGGCGCCACCCTTTTAACAAAGTGGCGCAACATGGCGTGGACTTGCTTGGACTTTGGCGCCACTTAGCATGGATTTGATGCTAAGTGGCACCACTTTTTATTTTTCCAAAAAGGTGGCGCTGTCTTGCTTCAATGTGGCGCCAGTTAGCGCCACTTGCAGGTCTCCGTGTAGAGTTCGTAAACTGGCGCGGGTTTGCGCCAATGTGGTGCTGGTCCGCGTCATGCTTCTGGAATTTATACTCCTCTGAACTCGTGTGTAATTGCATCAACAAGCTTTTTATAATTTTCACTTCTTTTTCCTGTAAAAAAGCAACCAATAGATGAGAAATATTATTGAAAAAAGAAAGAATCAATATAATTAGCAAATATGTATTTAAGTTGCTCTTTTATGACTCAATTCTTATCAATTTTAACACAGAAAACTACACTTGCCAGAGGCACATCATCCGCGTAGCAAGATATTTTGCCATAACACAACCACCAGGCAGCACACAACACAACCATTGTTCGAAATTGGTTCTTGCTTTATATGTCTATCAAATATGTGCTGATGGGTCAAGCATTGGATAAGACTTGAAAATTCTTTCTTTTTCCTTACTAATTTATTTAGTTCTTATAGTTTTCATACAAATTAATTATCTAAATAAGAATCCTATAGCCATTTCTTTTAAGATTTTTTTGTAGCAGGATTATTCTTTGGCAAGATCACGAGGAGATTATTCTTTGACAAGATCACCAGATGGAAGCAACTCGGAACCCCAACAAATTGTACCATTACTCCAGCACCATAAAATGAAGGTCATTAGACAACCTGCGAGTAACCAGGTTATATCATTTTCGTATTAACTACACATCATTACCTTAAAAAGGAAGGCACTGTGATGCTATAGTTTAATATTGCCAAAGGGAAAATTCATGTGTAATTATATATATGTGTGATACATTTCTGGTATATATCGTGACAAATGTTATAGCAATTTTCAATAATTATTGGCAATGATTAATATCCCAAAGCAAGAAAGTGAAGTTAGCATACCAAGAAATCCAGAGCATTCATTAGTAATTGCTCCCATCATCAGTGTCCCGAATTTGGAAAAGGAGCAACTTGCGCAATACAAGTTGTATCTTAAATTACTCTATATTTTCCTTTTGTTTATAAAGTTTTTTACTCTAACAATTGATTGACATCTTCCTTGCAAGTTGTATGTTTCATGTTTTTCAGGGGGAAACTGTTAGTATATAGGTGTCCTAGAGACAATCTGTTTTATCATATGAACACCTTTTTCTATTTTGTATTTCATGATTAATAAATTTGAGAAAACTTTATCTTTATCATATTTATGTCTCGCCAATATTTTATTGTTAATATGCATTTAAAGATAAAGGCCCTAGGGATAGAACGAGTGCTCACTTGAGAATCTATGATAGGGATCATGATTATGAGGACTCGAGGACACTGAATGTCTATTACCTAAAATCTGTTCCTGGTCTTAAATCACCAAGAAAGGGTATTAATGATTTCAATAAGACTAGTACGACATCATCTACTTGTATGGAGATAAAAGGTAGAGACCTCATAGAATGCAGGCGTGGTGATGCCTTAGCTGATGTCGTGGTTGGATCTGTTGGAGAACAGATAGCACTGAACTGACCCACCGAGAGACTCCACAAGGATTCATTATGGAGAGTATCATTGGATTTGTAAAGTCTCTCATCATTTGGTAGTGCGGATCGTCCTAGACTTAAGGATGTCATCGAATACTATGTCCTAGAGTTATACTTTGACTGTACAACTCTATCCCCGTGAAAATGGGGAGAACAGTGTACTCTTAGGTATAACTTAAATACATGAGTATAGATGGACATGCTGAAAGGACTCACAATCCCCTATAAGGGATTAGTCGTTCACAAAGACTGGTAGGGCTTGGATGACTTCTAGTTGACTCGGGAATCTATGCATAGTAAGGGATCATGAAGAGTCATGATCTGTCTTAGAGTCAATAGAAGAAGATTCCTAGTTAATGTGAAATACTATATTTAGTCAATAAAGAGAGATGATACTCTATCCTTGCTCTCGACTAAATGTGAATGACGATGTGAGGGATAACGCTGGCACAGTATCCAAATCAGAAAGGTAGATCAATTGATCAACTCAATTAGTTATGGGGCTACAGAGCATTGCTAGTGTATCATGTAGTCATTAAATGGATTGGGCCTTTTAAAGGAGTTTAACTGGTTCAAGTTTATTTATGTCAGTAACTAATTGAGCCTAATGGGTCACACACAAAGGTTATTTCTTATTGCAAGTTATAGCAAGTTTGAGCCAATAATGAGTTATTGGGATTTGTCAAGACTATGAGTCAAGTTGGGTTGGGGTATGAACTCCAAGCCCACTTGATCCATGCGCCCTTTTGGGGCATTACTGGTGAAAGAGTTTTCTCCACTAATGAGCCCAAATATGATGGTAGGCCAAAGAGGCCTCGGGGCATGCATCCTAATAAGTCAAAGAGTTGAGTTGACCAAAATAAAGGTTTGGGCAAATTTGAAATTAGAATTTTTGAAATTTGAAATTTCGAATTCGAATTACGAACTGGATAAGATTTAATTTATATTTGAGTTTAAATTTCAAATTGGAATTTGAAATTTGAATTTGAAATTTAAATTCTATGAGGTTAGATTGTTGAGGATAATTTAAATAATCTTAGGATAATTTAAATTATCTGAAAGAATTATCCAATAGATATTGGGTGAAGATTCTCTCAACTGTTTTTTCATTTGAATTCAGAATTCAAATGACTATTATTGCAACAAACTTTCTGAGGGAAGAAGAGGGAAAAGGGGCACCTATATGGAGAGAGATCCCGATGGGATTCTGCATTAGATTTCATGGAACAAATGGATATGATCCATGCTTGAATTTTGAATTCAAGTCATGAAGCTTCCAAAGGCTCCCAACAGTCTGATCTGTTATGGAGTGAGAGGATCAAACAAAGATAGATCCTCTCATCATTCAATAAGTGCGCCTAACATAGGGGAGCTGAGGTTGTTGATCACAATCAGAAAAACTGATGCTCCCTCTCTCCTCTTAGGGTTATAGGAAAAGTTCCAACCTCTTCTTCTCTCTCTTTGCACCATCACCTAACCTCAAGACACCATTATAGTCTTGAGAAAAATAACCCAAACACTTGGTAGCCTCTTCCTTGCATGCGCCTAGCCAGCCACCGAGGATAAGGAGGGATCAAGGAGAAAGAGTTCTCGCTAGCAAGAAGGAGATAACCGTGTGGATCACCGTTGGAGGGCGTCATTCTTTTGCACCTACAAGTGAAAAGGTAATTATGAAACCCCATCTTGTTTCAATGTAAAGCATTCATACATGGGGTGTATAGATGGTCTATGCTTCCGCACCCAAAAATTTTATTTTTCCACCCATGTATGCGCTCCATAGTATGACTATGGTGCAGGTTTTTGAACCAACAGAAACATATCTACCAGCATCATAAATCACAAATGAAGCAATCATAATCCGGCTACAAATAAAAGTCCCTTGTCGCCAGAAATGGCCTCTTGGGCACCCGTCCAATTCCTACTTGGAAACGGGATAACAAAGTCCCTTGCCGCCAGAATTGGCCTCTTGGGCACCCATTCAATTCCTACTCGGAAGCGGGAAAACAAAGTTTTTTGCCACCAAAAGAAGACCGGCCCTCCGGAATAAAAATGATTTATTAAATAAAAATGGTTTAGCAAACCATGATTATTGGCACCTCAAAATACCGACTTACGTTATTATTGGCCCTTTTTACTAGTTGGTAGTGGGAAAATGTCTTTCACATTGGCCCGGAGATGACACCAATACCAAATGGTGCGAAGAAAACAACATGAAAGCAGTTCATCAAAACAGAAAATTGTTCAAGACAGAACCTTTGACCAAGCAAATAAAAAGATAAAAGAATTATCAACAAAAAACTGGCATTCCGTCCCAGAAAGTATTGTAAAGTAAGGTGGCATATCACCTTTTTAGGGGTTTGGATCCTCCAGGTTAGTATTATCCAGGTTTTTAGCATCTACATTTATAATATCTAGGTTACAAGAATCCGAGTTGATAGAAAGTGATGTTTCAGTACGACGAGACAAAAAAACTGGGGTATTGTAGTATTATGGGTAAATAAGTCGGAAGCATCCACAAAAATGTTTACTTGATTTAGATTTTGAAGCTCGATCCTCGAGTTGTAGAAGGAGATTTGGGGCCCTGTCTCCTTCCAAGACGGAAGCTAGAAAATAGAAAAATTTGGATGCCTGAAAATGGCACCAAGATAATGTAAACAAGCAACAAGGAAATAATAGCAAAACAAAGGAAGAATATTAGTACTATCCAACAAGTCGAGTCCCGCAACATAGTTATAAAAATCAAAATTTTTCTGGCACTATAAGCTCAACTCCTGGATTATAAAAACCAACCTGGTCCATAATGCGACAATGAACTACAAAACCAAAAGACATCTTGATGGACGAGATTAAATGCTTGTCATCTCGGACCATCGACTTGCGCTGCTCTGAGCCGGGGGGTTTAATTCATTATCCGACTTCGGCCTGCCCTTGAGTCCAGATCATGGGTTTGATCCCACGATCTCACTCTTTTCCATAACTGCCATGATCACCACTAAAGGAACTGCTTCATACCCATGATCCTCCTCCTTAACCGCTCATGAGAACCACTATATATACACTGATAGTACAAAAGGAATCGGATGAAATTATTACTTTCACTCATTCATACATAACAGAAACACTCGCTCTGGTTTATCTATTAGATCATATCTATCATTAACCTATCTCAAATACTTAACCTAGTGTTAATCTCCAACTCATGTCCATCATATCCAGAGCATTTTCAACCCAACTAACCAATGGGTGATCAACCCTCCCAAGCCCTGTATTTAGCGGGTTGGAACGAATTGACCAATTTTACCATATCTACTAAATGTCATCACCACATGGAGCTCGGTTGACCTAGGTCGGATGATTGTCTTTATATACAACATAAGAACAAGAAATCTTATAGTAAAATCTGATTTTATCCGAAGATTCATGGGACTAATATCAGTATTATGAAATGACCA
>JAVKPL010015330.1:0-12405 GCA_032173675.1 Gastrolobium villosum | reverse complement strand
GAATCTTCTTTTTCCGTCGAAAAGCTTCACAAAATGAATTTCTTTTGCAATTTATTTTATTCATCCGTTTTCGACGGAATTCTTTTTCCATCAAAAATCTTCGACGCAATCCATTTTCGTCGAAAAACTTCACAAAATCAATTTCTTTTGCATTTATTTTATTCATCCATTTTCGACGGAATCCGTTTTCCGTCCAAACACTTCACAAAATCAATTTCTTTTGCATTTATTTTATTCATCCATTTTCGACGGAATTCGTTTTCCGTCCAAAAACTTCACAAAATCAATTTTTTTGCATTTATTTTATTCATCCATTTTCGACGGAATTCGTTTTCCGTCTAAAAACTTCACAAAATCAATTTCTTTTCCAATTATTTTATTCATCAGTTTTCAACGAAATTCTTTTTCCGTCGAAAAAATTCACAAAATAAATTCCTTTTGCAACTTATTTTATTCATACGTTTTCGACGGAATTCATTTTCCGTCAAAAATCTTCGACGCAATCCATTTCCGTCGAAAAACTTCACAAAATCAATTTCTTTTGCATTTATTTTATTCATCCATTTTCGACGGAATCCGTTTTCTGTCAAAAAACTTCACAATATCAATTTCTTTTGCATTTATTTTATTCATCCATTTTCGACGGAATCCGTTTTCTGTCAAAAAACTTCACAATATCAATTTCTTTTGCATTTATTTTATTCATCCATTTTCGACGGAATCCATTTTCTGTCAAAAAACTTCACAAAATGAATTTCTTTTGCATTTATTTTATTCATCCATTTTCGACGGAATTCTTTTTCCATCAAAAATCTTCGACGAAATCCATATTCGTCGAAAAACTTCACAAAATCAATTTCTTTTGCATTTATTTTATTCATCATTTTCGACGGAATCCGTTTTCCGTCCCAAAACTTCACAAAAGGAATTTCTTTTGCAATTTATTTTATTCATCCGTTTTCGACGGAATCCATTTTCTGTCAAAAAACTTCACAATATCAATTTCTTTTGCAATTTATTTTATTCATCCGTTTTCGACGGATTCGTTTTCCGTCAAAAATCTTCGACGAAATCCATTTTCGTCGAAAAACTTCACAAAATCAATTTCTTTTGCATTTTTTTTATTCATCCATTTTCGACGGAATCCGTTTTCTGTCAAAAAACTTTACAATATCAATTTCTTTTGCATTTATTTTATTCATCCATTTTCGACGGAATCCATTTTCTGTCCAAAAACTTCACAAAATCAATTTCTTTTGCATTTATTTTATTCATCCATTTTCGACGGAATCCATTTTCCATCGAAAAAATTCACAAAATCAATTTCTTTTGCATTTATTTTATTCATCAGATTTCGACGGAATTCGTTTTCCGTCGAAAAACTTCACAAAATGAATTTCTTTTGCATTTATTTTATTCATCCGTTTTCGATGGAATTCATTTTCCGTCAAAACTCTTCGAAGAAATCCATTTTCGTCGAAAAACTTCACAAAATCATTTGCTTTTGCATTTATTTTATTCATCCATTTTCGACGGAATGCGTTTCCCGTCAAAAAACTTCACAATATCAATTTCTTTTGCATTTATTTTATTCATCCATTTTCGACTGAATCCATTTTTTGTTAAAAAACTTCACAAAATCAATTTCTTTTGCATTTATTTTATTCATCCATTTTCAGGAATCCATTTTCCGTCTAAAAACTTCACAAAATCAATTTCTTTTGCAATTATTTTATTCATCAGTTTTCGACGAAATTCTTTTTCTGTCGAAAAACTTCACAAAATGAATTTCTTTTGCAACTTATTTTATTCATCCGTTTTCGACGGAATTCGTTTTCCGTCAAAAATCTTCGACGAAATCCATTTTCGTCGAAAAACTTCACAAAATCAATTTCTTTTGCATTTTTTTTATTCATCCATTTTCGACGGAATCCGTTTTCTGTCAAAAAACTTTACAATATCAATTTCTTTTGCATTTATTTTATTCATCCATTTTCGACGGAATCCATTTTCTGTCCAAAAACTTCACAAAATCAATTTCTTTTGCATTTATTTTATTCATCCATTTTCGACGGAATCCATTTTCCATCGAAAAAATTCACAAAATCAATTTCTTTTGCATTTATTTTATTCATCAGATTTCGACGGAATTCGTTTTCCGTCGAAAAACTTCACAAAATGAATTTCTTTTGCAATTTATTTTATTCATCTATTTTCTGTCAAAAATCTTCGACGAAATCCATTTTCATCGAAAAACTTCACAAAATAAATTTCTTTTGCATTTATTTTATTCATCCATTTTCGACGGAAACCGTTTTCCGTCAAAAAACTTCACAATATCAATTTCTTTTGCTTTTATTTTATTCATCCATTTCGATGAAATTCATTTTCCGTCAAAAATCTTCGACGGAATCCATTTTCCGTCGAAAAACTTCACAAAATCAATTTCTTTTGCATTTATTTTATTCATGAGTTTTCGACGGAATCCATTTTCCGTCTAAAAACTTCACAAAATCAATTTCTTTTGCAATTATTTTATTCATCAGTTTTCGACGAAATTCTTTTTCCGTCGAAAAACTTCACAAAATGAATTTCTTTTGCAACTTATTTTATTCATCCGTTTTCGACAGAATTCGTTTTCCGTCAAAAATCTTCGATGAAATCCATTTTCGTCGAAAATCTTCACAAAATTAATTTCTTTTGCATTTATTTTATTCATCCATTTTCGACGGAATCCGTTTTCTGTCAAAAAACTTCACAATATCAATTTCTTTTGCATTTATTTTATTCATCCATTTTCGACGGAATCCATCTTCTGTCCAAAAACTTCACAAAATCAATTTCTTTTGCATTTATTTTATTCATCCATTTTCGACGGAATCCATTTTCCATCGAAAAACTTCACAAAATCAATTTCTTTTGCATTTATTTTGTTCATCAGATTTCGACGGAATTCATTTTCCGTCGAAAAACTTCACAAAATGAATTTCTTTTGCAATTGATTTTATTCATCCGTTTTCTGTCAAAAATCTTCGACGAAATCCATTTTCGTCGAAAAACTTCACAAAATAAATTTCTTTTGCATTTATTTTATTCATCCATTTTCGACGGAAACCGTTTTCCGTAAAAAAAATTCACAATATCAATTTCTTTTGCTTTTATTTTATTCATCCATTTCGACGGAATCCGTTTTCCGTCAAAAAACTTCACAAAATTAATTTCTTTTGCATTTATTTTATTCATCCATTTTCGACGGAATCCGTTTTCCGTCCAAAAACTTCACAAATTCAATTTCTTTTGCATTTATTTTATTCATCCATTTTCGACGAAATCCATTTTCCATCGAAACACTTCACAAAATCAATTTCTTTTGCATTTATTTTATTCATCCATTTTCGACGGAATCCATTTTCCATCAAAAAACTTCACAAAATGAATTTCTTTTGCATTTATTTTATTCATCCATTTTCGACGGTATCCATTTTCCGTCAAAAAACTTTACAAAATCAATTTCTTTTGCATTTATTTTACTCATCAGTTTTCGACGGAATCCATTTTCCGTCGAAAAACTTCACAAAATCAATTTCTTTTGCATTTATTTTATTCATCCATTTTCGACGGAATCCGTTTTCCGTTCAAAAACTTCACAAAATGAATTTCTTTTGCAATTTATTTTATTCATCCGTTTTCGACGGAATTCGTTTTCCGTCAAAAATCTTCGACGAAATCCATTTTCGTCGAAAAACTTCACAAAATCAATTTCTTTTGCATTTATTTTATTCATCCATTTTCGACGGAAACCGTTTTCCGTAAAAAAAATTCACAATATCAATTTCTTTTGCTTTTATTTTATTCATCCATTTCGACGGAATCCGTTTTCCGTCAAAAAACTTCACAAAATTAATTTCTTTTGCATTTATTTTATTCATCCATTTTCGACGGAATTCGGTTTCCGTCAAAAATCTTCGACGGAATCCATTTTCCGTCGAAAAACTTTACAAAATCAATTTCTTTTGCATTTATTTTATTCATCAGTTTCAATTTCTTTTGCATTTATTTTATTCATCAGTTTTCGACGGAATCCATTTTCCGTCAAAATAGTTTACAAAATCAATTTCTTTTGCATTTATTTTAATCAATTTCTTTTGCATTTATTTTATTCATCAGTTTTCGACGGAATCCATTTTCCGTCTAAAAACTTCACAAATTCCATTTCTTTTGCAATTATTTTATTCATCAGTTTTCGACGAAATTCTTTTTCCGTCGAAAAACTTCACAAAATCAATTTCTTTTGCAACTTATTTTATTCATCCGTTTTCGACGGAATTCATTTTCCGTCAAAAATCTTTGACGAAATCCATTTTCGTCGAAAAACTTCACAAAATCAATTTCTTTTGCATTTATTTTATTCATCAGTTTTCGACGGAATCCATTTTCCGTCTAAAAACTTCACAAAATCCATTTCTTTTGCAATTATTTTATTCATCAGTTTTCGACGAAATTCTTTTTCCGTCGAAAAACTTCACAAAATGAATTTCTTTTGCAACTTATTTTATTCATCCGTTTTCGACGGAATTCATTTTCCGTCAAAAATCTTTGACGAAATCCATTTTCGTCGAAAAACTTCACAAAATCAATTTCTTTTGCATTTATTTTATTCATCTGTTTTCGACGGAATCCATTTTCCGTCTAAAAACTTCACAAAATCCATTTCTTTTGCAATTATTTTATTCATCAGTTTTCGACGAAATTCTTTTTCCGTCGAAAAACTTCACAAAATGAATTTCTTTTGCAACTTATTTTATTCATCCGTTTTCGACGGAATTCATTTTCCGTCAAAAATCTTTGACGAAATCCATTTTCGTCGAAAAACTTCACAAAATCAATTTCTTTTGCATTTATTTTATTCATCCATTTTCGACGGAATTCGTTTTCCGTCTAAAAACTTCACAAAATCAATTTCTTTTGCAATTATTTTATTCATCAGTTTTCGACGAAATTCTTTTTACGTCGAAAAACTTCACAAAACGAATTTCTTTTGCAACTTATTTTATTCATCCGTTTTCGACGGAATTCGTTTTCCGTCAAAAATCTTCGACGAAATCCAATTTCGTCGAAAAACTTCACAAAATCAATTTCTTTTGCATTTATTTTATTCATCCATTTTCGACGGAATTCGTTTTCTGTCAAAAAACTTCACAAAATCAATTTCTTTTGTATTTATTTTATTCATCCATTTTCGACGGAATCCGTTTTTCGTCCAAAAACTTCACAAATTCAATTTCTTTTGCATTTATTTTATTCATCCATTTTCGACGGAATCCATTTTCCATCGAAAAACTTCACAAAATCAATTTCTTTTGCATTTATTTTATTCATAATTTTCGACGGAATCCATTTTCCCTCAAAAAACTTCACAAAATGAATTTCTTTTGCATTATTTTATTCATCCATTTTCGACGGTATCCATTTTCCGTCGAAAATCTTCAACGGAAACCATTTTCCGTCGATAAACTTCACAAAATCAATTTCTTTTGCATTTATTTTATTCATCAGTTTTCGACGGAATCCATTTTCCGTCAAAAAACTTTACAAAATCAATTTCTTTTGCATTTATTTTACTCATCAGTTTTCGACGGAATCCATTTTCCGTCGAAAAACTTCACAAAATCAATTTCTTTTGCATTTATTTTATTCATCCATTTTCGACGGAATCCGTTTTCCGTTCAAAAACTTCACAAAATGAATTTCTTTTGCAATTTATTTTATTCATCCGTTTTCGACGGAATTCGTTTTCCGTCAAAAATCTTCGACGAAATCCATTTTCGTCGAAAAACTTCACAAAATCAATTTCTTTTGCATTTATTTTATTCATCCATTTTCGACGGAATCCGTTTTTCGTCAAAAAACTTCACAATATCAATTTCTTTTGGTTTTATTTTATTCATCCATTTTCGATGGAATCCATTTTCCGTCAAAAATCTTCGACGGATCCATTTTCCGTCAAAAAACTTTACAAAATGAATTTATTTTGCATTTATTTTATTCATCAGTTTTCGACGGAATCCATTTTCCGTCGAAAAACTTCACAAAATCAATTTCTTTTGCATTTATTTTATTCATCAGATTTCGACGCAATTCTTTTTCCGTCGAAAAACTTCACAAAATCAATTTCTTTTGCAATTATTTTATTCATAAGCTTTAGACGGAATTCGTTTTCCGTCTAAAAACTTCACAAAATCAATTTCTTTTGCAATTATTTTATTCATCAGTTTTCGACGAAATTCTTTTTCTGTCGAAAAACTTCACAAAATGAATTTCTTTTGCAACTTATTTTATTCATCCGTTTTCGACGGAATTCGTTTTCCGTCAAAAATCTTCGACGACGAAAAATCTTCTACGGAATCCATTTTCGTCGAAAAACTTCACAAAATCATTTTCTTTTGCATTTATTTTATTCATCCATTTTCGACGGAATCCGTTTTCTGTCAAAAAACTTTACAATATCAATTTCTTTTGCATTTATTTTATTCATCCATTTTCGACGGAATCCATTTTCTGTCCAAAAACTTCACAAAATCAATTTCTTTTGCATTTATTTTATTCATCCATTTTCGACGGAATCCATTTTCCATCGAAAAACTTCACAAAATCAATTTCTTTTGCATTTATTTTATTCATCAGTTTTCGACGGAATTCGTTTTCCGTCGAAAAAGTTAACAAAATGAATTTCTTTTGCAATTTATTTTATTCATCCGTTTTCTGTCAAAAATCTTCGACGAATCCATTTTCATCGAAAAACTTCACAAAATAAATTTCTTTTGCATTTATTTTATTCATACATTTTCGACGGAAACCGTTTTCCGTCAAAAAACTTCACAATATCAATTTCTTTTGCTTTTATTTTATTCATCCATTTCGATGGAATCTGTTTTCTGTCAAAAAACTTCACAAAATCAATTTCTTTTGCATTTATTTTATTCATGAGTTTTCGACGGAATCCATTTTCCGTCTAAAAACTTCACAAAATCAATTTCTTTTGTAATTATTTTATTCATCAGTTTTCGACGAAATTCTTTTTCCATCGAAAAACTTCACAAAATGAATTTCTTTTGCAACTTATTTTATTCATCCGTTTTCGACAGAATTCGTTTTCCGTCAAAAATCTTCGATGAAAACCATTTTCGTCGAAAATCTTCACAAAATTAATTTCTTTTGCATTTATTTTATTCATCCATTTTCGACGGAATCCGTTTTCTGTCAAAAAACTTCTCAATATCAATTTCTTTTGCATTTATTTTATTCATCCATTTTCGACGGAATCCATCTTCTGTCCAAAAACATCACAAAATCAATTTCTTTTGCATTTATTTTATTCATCCATTTTCGACGGAATCCATTTTCCATCGAAAAACTTCACAAAATCAATTTCTTTTGCATTTATTTTGTTCATCAGATTTCGACGAAATTCATTTTCCGTCGAAAAACTTCACAAAATGAATTTCTTTTGCAATTTATTTTATTCATCCGTTTTCTGTCAAAAATCTTCGACGAAATCCATTTTCGTCGAAAAACTTCACAAAATAAATTTCTTTTGCATTTATTTTATTCATCCATTTTCGACGGAAACCGTTTTCCGTCAAAAAAATTCACAATATCAATTTCTTTTGCTTTTATTTTATTCATCCATTTCGACGGAATCCGTTTTCCGTCAAAAAACTTCACAAAATTAATTTCTTTTGCATTTATTTTATTCATCCATTTTCGACGGAATTCGGTTTCCGTCAAAAATCTTCGACAGAATCCATTTTCCGTCGAAAAACTTTACAAAATCAATTTCTTTTGCATTTATTTTATTCATCAGTTTTCGACGGAATCCATTTTCCGTCAAAAAACTTTACAAAATCAATTTCTTTTGCATTTATTTTATTCATCAGTTTTCGACGGAATTTGTTTTCCGTCGAAAAACGTCACAAAATCAATTTATTTTGCATTTATTTTATTCATCAGTTTTCGACGGAATCCATTTTCCGTCTAAAAACTTCACAAAATCCATTTCTTTTGCAATTATTTTATTCATCAGTTTTCCACGAAATTCTTTTTCCGTCGAAAAACTTCACAAAATGAATTTCTTTTGCAACTTATTTTATTCATCCGTTTTCGACGGAATTCATTTTCCGTCAAAAATCTTTGACGAAATCCATTTTCGTCGAAAAACTTCACAAAATCAATTTCTTTTGCATTTATTTTATTCATCCATTTTTGACGGAATCTGTTTTCTGTCAAAAAACTTCACAATATCAATTTCTTTTGCTTTTATTTTATTCATCCATTTTCGACGGAATTCGTTTTCCGTCTAAAAACTTCACAAAATCAATTCCTTTTGCAATTATTTTATTCATCAGTTTTCGACGACATTCTTTTTACGTCGAAAAACTTCACAAAACGAATTTCTTTTGCAACTTATTTTATTCATCCGTTTTCGACGGAATTCGTTTTCCGTCAAAAATCTTCGACGAAATCCATTTTCGTCGAAAAACTTCACAAAATCAATTTCTTTTGCATTTATTTTATTCATCCATTTTCGACGGAATCCGTTTTCTGTCAAAAAACTTCACAATATCAATTTCTTTTGCATTTATTTTATTCATCCATTTTCGACGGAATCCGTTTTCCGTCCAAAAACTTCACAAATTCAATTTCTTTTGCATTTATTTTATTCATCCATTTTCGACGGAATCCATTTTCCATCGAAAAACTTCACAAAATCAATTTCTTTTGCATTTATTTTATTCATCCATTTTCGACGGAATCCATTTTCCATCAAAAAACTTCACAAAATGAATTTCTTTTGCATTTATTTTATTCATCCATTTTCGACGGAAACCATTTTCCGTCGATAAACTTCACAAAATCAATTTCTTTTGCATTTATTTTATTCATCAGTTTTCGACGGAATCCATTTTCCGTCAAAAAACTTTACAAAATCAATTTCTTTTGCATTTATTTTACTCATCAGTTTTCGACGGAATCCATTTTCCGTCGAAAAACTTCACAAAATCAATTTCTTTTGCATTTATTTTATTCATCCATTTTCGACGGAATCCGTTTTCCGTTCAAAAACTTCACAAAATGAATTTCTTTTGCAATTTATTTTATTCATCCGTTTTCGACGGAATCCGTTTTTCGTCAAAAAACTTCACAATATCAATTTCTTTTGGTTTTATTTAATTCATCCATTTTCGATGGAATCCATTTTCCGTCAAAAATCTTCGACGGATCCATTTTCCGTCAAAAAACTTTACAAAATCAATTTCTTTTGCATTTATTTTATTCATCAGTTTTCGACGGAATCCGTTTTCCGTCGAAAAACTTCACAAAATCAATTTCTTTTACATTTATTTTATTCATCGGTTTTCGACGAAACTCTTTTTCCGTCGAAAAACTTCACAAAATCAATTTCTTTTGCAATTATTTTATTCATAAGCTTTAGACAGAATTCGTTTTCCGTCGAAAAACTTCGCAAAATGAATTTCTTTTGCAATTTATTTTATTCATCCATTTTCGACGGAATTCGTTTTCCGTCTAAAAACTTCACAAAATCAATTCCTTTTGCAATTATTTTATTCATCAGTTTTCGACGACATTCTTTTTACGTCGAAAAACTTCACAAAACGAATTTCTTTTGCAACTTATTTTATTCATCCGTTTTCGACGGAATTCGTTTTCCGTCAAAAATCTTCGACGAAATCCATTTTCGTCGAAAAACTTCACAAAATCAATTTCTTTTGCATTTATTTTATTAATCCATTTTCGACGGAATCCGTTTTCTGTCAAAAAACTTCACAATATCAATTTCTTTTGCATTTATTTTATTCTTCCATTTTCGACGGAATCCGTTTTCCGTCCAAAAACTTCACAAATTCAATTTCTTTTGCATTTATTTTATTCATCCATTTTCGACGGAATCCATTTTCCATCGAAAAACTTCACAAAATCAATTTCTTTTGCATTTATTTTATTCATCCATTTTCGACGGAATCCATTTTCCATCAAAAAACTTCACAAAATGAATTTCTTTTGCATTTATTTTATTCATCCATTTTCGACGGAAACCATTTTCCGTCGATAAACTTCACAAAATCAATTTCTTTTGCATTTATTTTATTCATCAGTTTTCGACGGAATCCATTTTCCGTCAAAAAACTTTACAAAATCAATTTCTTTTGCATTTATTTTACTCATCAGTTTTCGACGGAATCCATTGTCCGTCGAAAAACTTCACAAAATCAATTTCTTTTGCATTTATTTTATTCATCCATTTTCGACGGAATCCGTTTTCCGTTCAAAAACTTCACAAAATGAATTTCTTTTGCAATTTATTTTATTCATCCGTTTTCGACGGAATCCGTTTTTCGTCAAAAAACTTCACAATATCAATTTCTTTTGGTTTTATTTAATTCATCCATTTTCGATGGAATCCATTTTCCGTCAAAAATCTTCGACGGATCCATTTTCCGTCAAAAAACTTTACAAAATCAATTTCTTTTGCATTTATTTTATTCATCAGTTTTCGACGGAATCCGTTTTCCGTCGAAAAACTTCACAAAATCAATTTCTTTTACATTTATTTTATTCATCGGTTTTCGACGAAACTCTTTTTCCGTCGAAAAACTTCACAAAATCAATTTCTTTTGCAATTATTTTATTCATAAGCTTTAGACAGAATTCGTTTTCCGTCGAAAAACTTCGCAAAATGAATTTCTTTTGCAATTTATTTTATTCATCCATTTTCAACGGAATTCGTTTTCCGTCAAAAATCTTCGACGAAGTCCATTTTCGTCGAAAAACTTCACAAAATGAATTTCTTTTGCATTTGTTTTATTCATCAGTTTTTTTACGTTTTCGACGGAATCCATTTTCCGTCTAAAAACTTCACAAAATCAATTTCTTTTGCAATTATTTTATTCATCAGTTTTCGACGAAATTCTTTTTCTGTCGAAAAACTTCACAAAATGAATTTCTTTTGCAACTTATTTTATTCATCCGTTTTCGACGGAATTCGTTTTCCGTCAAAAATCTTCGACGAAATCCATTTTCGTCGAAAAACTTCACAAAATCAATTTCTTTTGCATTTATTTTATTCATCCATTTTCGACGGATTCCGTTTTCTGTCAAAAAACTTCACCATATCAATTTCTTTTGCATTTATTTTATTCATCCATTTTCGACGGAATCCATTTTCTGTCCAAAAACTTCACAAAATCAATTTCTTTTGCATTTATTTTATTCATCCATTTTCGACAGAATCCATTTTCCATCGAAAAACTTCACAAAATCAATTTCTTTTGCATTTATTTTATTCATCAGATTTCGACGGAATTCGTTTTCCGTCGAAAAACATCACAAAATGAATTTCTTTTGCAATTTATTTTATTCATCCGTTTTCTGTCAAAAATCTTCGACGAAATCCATTTTCATCGAAAAACTTCACAAAATAAATTTCTTTTGCATTTGTTTTATTCATCCATTTTCGACGGAAACCGTTTTCCGTCAAAAAACTTCACAATATCAATTTCTTTTGCTTTTATTTTATTCATCCATTTCGATGGAATCCGTTTTCTGTCAAAAAACTTCACAAAATCAATTTCTTTTGCATTTATTTTATTCATCAGTTTTCGACGAAATTCTTTTTCCGTCGAAAAACTTCACAAAATCAATTTCTTTTGCAATTATTTTATTCATCAGCTTTCGACGGAATTCGTTTACCGTCGAAAAACTTCACAAAATGAATTTCTTTTGCAATTTATTTTATTCATCCATTTTCGACGGAATTCGTTTTCCGTCAAAAATCTTCGACTATGTCCATTTTCGTCGAAAAACTTCTCAAAATGAATTTCTTTTGCATTTGTTTTATTCATCAGTTTTTGACGGAATCCATTTTCCATCGAAAAACTTCACAAAATCAATTTCTTTTGCATTTGTTTTATTCATCAGTTTTCGACGGAATTAGTTTTCCGTCGAAAAACTTCACAAAATGAATTTCTTTTGCAATTTATTTTATTCATCCATTTTCGACGGAATTCTTTTTCCGTCAAAACTCTTCGACGAAATCCATTTTCGTCGAAAAACTTCACAAAATCATTTGCTTTTGCATTTATTTTAATCATCCATTTTCGACGGAATCCGTTTCCCGTGAAAAAACTTCACAATATCAATTTCTTTTGAATTTATTTTATTCATCCATTTTCGACTGAATCCATTTTCTGTCAAAAAACTTCACAAAATCAATTTCTTTTGCATTTATTTTATTCATCAGTTTTCGACGGAATCCATTTTCCGTCTAAAAACTTCACAAAATCAATTTCTTTTGCAATTATTTTATTCATCAGTTTTCGAAGAAAT
>JAVKPL010015329.1:0-12400 GCA_032173675.1 Gastrolobium villosum | reverse complement strand
CAGAGACGAAAAAGTTTCGTAGGTGCGGAGCTATAAGCATCAGGATCGAAGAGTCCTGATACAAAAAAGGTATTTGAAATAATATTGAATTATGAATAAAACTGTACAAGAGTACTCTATTTATAGAGTATAGAAAGGTCTAATGGGCCAAGCCCAAAAATAATAAAAGTAAAACCTAGAGAAATCTAGATCCTTCTAGAGGATTCTAAATAATTAAAAAAAAATAAGAAAAACTAATTTCTAATATTTACAACAAATAAATAAACCCCAATATTTACAATAGATATCAAGATAAACAATCATCTCATCTAAAAGTTTAAGTTGTTAGGTGAAGACCTCTTTAATCATTTTGGGGAATATTGGATCCCCTTATGTGTTATCTAATATGACCATGTGGAAAAATCAGAATTATACAAAGGTGAATCAATGGTGATAAGGGTAGAGAGCAAAAAAAAACATATTGAAACAGGTAGTTACAAAATCTATTTATTCACCCTTGTATAGTTAGGATTCTTTCAAATGACATGATCATATTAAGTAATATGTGAGGATCTTTTTTCAATGGTTTGTGAGTGGATCCTCTCATGCATTATTTAACATGATCATGTCATATAGAAAAATATTAACTTTATAAAGTTGAATCAATGGTGAAAAGGGAAGAGACATAAAAATATCTTGGAATAGATGCTTACAAAATCATCATCGTTGGAAGGTTGGAGATGAGAATTTATTAAACAAATATAATATAAAAATAGCGAAATCATATTCTTCTGTCACATAAGAATAGATCTCTTATGCAATAGTTACTTTTTTTTGAAATGGGTCCCACTATTTAATAAAATAAAATAAAAAACTATTAATACAGTTTGCTGTGAGTGTGCAGGAAAATTCGATGTCTTCTACTGCTGAAGATAATATAACCCCATAAAAATATTAATGTGACCTTTTTAACAACTTGTATTTTTCAAAACCAAAGTTTACATCGTATATATTAGAGTTTGGGTTTTATTAGTCTCATTTAACATAATATAAATATCTTATGTTGTAGAGAGAAGTATTAATTATCTACCCTTCGAGTTCGATGTACTCTTGTGTAAAGCGACATATAAAAAAATATAATATAAAATCATTCTTACGACTCTCACTAAATAACTTACATTTTTGGGTTAAAATAATTATTTACATATCACCCATTCCAATTCAATCCATTAATTGGACAAATTTTCAGTTGACAAAAAAAATCTGATTAGTGATCCATTATTTACATACCACACATGCCAATTCAATCCATTACTGAAACAAAGACAATCATAAAGCAAATAAAAATAATAATAATAAAAGGAAAAAAAAAGTAAATTTATAATTTCAGAGATCAATATAAAGAAAGCAACTTAATTGAGGCTTTGATTCAAATACAGCCCTAGGCTCCATGATGAATCTCAATATTTTCCCTTTTAATTTTTAAAATTTATCTAATCATTTGATTAGTGACGCTTAACAATTACCAGTCCACATTGGATGTGGTTGATTTACATATCATCATGAAACTATAGTTCCGGGAATTTCAGATGGACGATGCAATTATTATCTTCCCTGTCCAAGTGGGAAATAATTTTTATGTTTTAGGACCATCCAATAATTCGGTTCTCTCTCTCACAATATTAATTTTTTCTTTCCTTTTTTACTCCTGTTATTTTTTTTTCTTTTTCACTTTTACCCTTCCAATTACACTAAGGGATTGCCAAATGAACGGTGGTCCCAGACTACAATAAATAATCTCGTCCAAGTGTCTATAAGCTATAGTATTATGCGTTATCACATGTCAGAGAAAAATTGTAGTATACCGGCGCACAAGGAATTCGATGAGCCAAACCAATTAAAAATCAACATCTCCGGTGCCAACTATAGGGAAAAAGGAAAAAAAAATTATTTTTTTTATAACAAAAATTTTATTTTTTAATACAAGTGTCATGGATTAAAAGGCCCATGATACTCCCGTGCACATTAAATATTTCCCAAATTTTAGTTGTTTCTTCCATTTAATTGACATTATATAACAGTGTTTTGGCAAGGATAAACAAAGAAACGGCGATTATACCAAAAAAAAAAAAAACGGCGTTATCCATCTATTATAAAGTGTTTATTGTCGGATATATAAAAAAAAAATGTTTATTGTCATCACCTCAAGATAAGTTAATTGTTTCCACTAAAGGCCAGACAAGAATTTACCAAAAAAAGGGGCCACGCAAGAATAGCCATCCTGCCCATCCAGATGAGGACTGAAACTGATATAATGAATTGCTCAAGGTTAAAAATATAATAAATATAAAAATTATTCTTCCGCCTCATAACAACTTAAATTTTTACCGTAATTGGTTGCTTCTGTGATGGGGCAATTAAAAATATAATATAAACATATATAAAAACCATTTATTTATTTACTTTAATAATTTAAACTTATGAGACAATTGATTAGTTGAGACCCTGCAATGTAACCAGTCATATTCAGTTCTAGAGTGAAAATTATTCAAATATGCATAGTTCAAGTAGAGACAGAATTTGAACCCTTGGGTGTTTTCTGAATTTGTGTTCTTCAACCTTAAAGTTGATCGGAAGATGATTAAATAACGAGTTGCCTACACCAGTTGGTGGGACATTTTTATTTATATCTGGTCAAAGTTAATAATTTTTAATTATTAGAAAATATTTATCATTTTTTTTATGAGGGAAAATATTTATCTTTTTAAAAAACGTAATTTTGTATTAATTTAAATGAAACAATCATATTTTTGTGTATATTTGTTGATCTTCTACAATCTCTCTCCTCCACAAAATTAAGAGCAAAGAGAAAAAGAGAATATTATAGAGGAAAGAGAATGTAAAAAATCAACAAACACGCATCAAAACATGATTATTTTAAAAAAACTATTTTTATTTTAAATGAAACAATCATGTTTTGATATATATTTGTTAATCTTTTATATTCTCTCTCCTTCACAAAAATAGGTGGGAAGAAAAAGAAAGAATACCATTGAGGAGGAAGAATATAAAAATTTGACAAGCTATTAAAACACAGTTATATAAATTCCGTTGAAATTATGGACGGAATTTTGAATTGAAAATTATTATATGTTGGAATTAATTTTTTAATTAATTTTTTATGAATAAGAAGTTTGAATTGAAAAGATCTGTCATTTCATTGCCAAACAGATGTATTGCTAAGTCCTAACAAACGTGTTATTTCATCATTAAATGAGTGTTTTTTTAATCGTGATCCTATATTTTCTATAAATAGATAGATAATGATGTGAGAGTAATTAGGGGTTTGAAGGATATAGCGCATCCAACTGGAAAGGTATATGTCTACAATGGTCTTCACAAGATTCAAGAATCGTGGGTGGGGAAAGCAAAATCTGGTTTCAACGTGTTCAAGTATAAATTAGTCAGGTTACCTGAGCAGCCTGAAGCATACATGATATGGAAATCCATTCAACAATGGACTGAGAAGTCTGCTTCTAGAATGGGGGTTATATTGCCTGATCTTACTTCTGGGGCCGAAAATTTACCTGTTTTTCTTGTGAACGATGTTGATAATGAGAAGGGCCCTGCATATTTCACTTACTGCCCTGGTCTCAAGAATTTGAAGCTAACAGCTCCTTTGGAATCTACTGCTGGATGTTCTTGCATTGGTGGATGCCAACCTGGCAATTTTAACTGTCCTTGCATACAAAAGAATGGAGGTTATCTCCCATATTATGCAAATGGTGTACTTGCGGACCTAAAATCCGTGATACATGAGTGCGGTCCTTCGTGTCAATGCCCTCTAATTACCGGATCCGGGTTTCGCAAGGTGGCTTGAAATTTCGTTTGGAGGTGTTTAGAACCAAGGACAAAGGGTGGGGTCTAAGATCATGGGATCCTATTCGTGCTGGAACTTTCATTTGTGAGTATGCAGGGGAAGTGATTGATAATGCTAGAGTAGAGGAGCTGGGCGGTGAAAATGAAGATGATGAATGCGAGTAGAGTCAAAAATGTAATCATCTTCATTTTCACTGCCTAGCTCCTCTACTCTAGCATTATCAATCACTTCCCATGCATACTCACATATGAAGGTTCTAGCACGAATAGTTTCTATGATCTTAGACCCCACCCTTTGTCTTTGGTTCTAAACACCTCCAAACGAAATTTCAAGCCATCTTGCGAAACCCGGATTCGGTAATTAGAGGGCACTGACACGAAGGACCGCACTCATGTATCACGGATTTTAGGTCCGCAAGTACCCCATTTGCGTAATATGAGAGATAACCTCCATTCTTTTGTATGCAAGGACAGTTAAAATTGCCAGGTTGGCATCCACCAATGCAAGAACATCCAGCAATAGATTCCAAAGGAGATGTTAGCTTCAAATTCTTGAGACCAGGGCAGTAAGTGAAATATGCAGGGCCCTTCTCGTTATCAACATCTTTCACAAGACAAACATGTAAATTTTTGGCCTTAGAAGTAAGATCAGGCAATATAACCCCCATTCTAGAAGCAGACTTCTCAGTCCATTGTTGAATGGATTTCCATATCATGTATGCTTCAGGCTGCCCAGGCAACCTGACTAATTTATACTTGAACACGTTGAAACCAGATTTTGCTTTCCCCACCCACGATTCCTGAATCTTGTAAAGACCATTATAGACATATACCTTTCCAGTTGGATGCGCTATATCCTTCAAACCCCTAATTACTCTCACATCATTACCTCGATGCAAAGAGATTCCACAAGAGAAAGTGGGGGACGGCGAGGCTCTGATACCATGTAAAGAACCTTGGGATACACCACCTCAAAAGCTAGCTCAAATGGTGGGAGTGTCCATGGCCTTATAAACTCCACATTAGAACGGCAGTGGTCCTTGGCCAAAATTAGGCGGCACGCGCCTCCACACGCCGGTAGAAGTGGCTGAGAGTGGGCTTCACGCGCTGGAGCTGTGGTGGCGCGTGAGAGCGCGTGGGCGGTCTTCTCCAGCGGAAATTTTGGCACGGTGGTCGTGCGGTGAGCACGGTTCTGTTAGTGTCTGGTCGGAGCAAGAAATCCACGGGGAAGGGTCAAAAAGTAGATGAAACAGGTGCTGTGCTACTGTGTCTGATCGGAATAGTGGTCTTCTTGGTCCAAGAGGTCCCCGGAAAAATTTTTCGGTGGCGGCTGATGGCAGCAAGAGACGAAAAAGTTTCGTAGGTGCGGAAGCAGAGCCCTCAGGATCGAGAGCTCTGATACCAACTTGTAAAAAAGGTATTTGAAATAATATTGAATTATGAATAAAACTGTACAAGAATACTCTATTTATAGAGTACAGAAAGGTCTAATGGTCCAAGCCTAAAAATAATAAAAGTAAAACCTAGAGGGATCTAGATCCTTCTAGAGGATTCTAAATAATTAAAAATAAATAAATAAGAAAAACTAATTTATAATATTTTCAACAAATAAATAAAACCTAATATTAACAATAGATATCAAGATAAACAATCATCTCATCTAAAAGTTTAAGGAAACAAATCAATTGGATTGATTGAATAAAATTAAGGGAACCAATTAATTAAATTAATTGGCTGAAATTGGGGAAACCAATAAATTGGATTGATTGGAAAAAATTAAAGAAATTACCTAATAAGGTTGGAATTTGATGAGGGCGCTAATTTGACCTAGTCTTAGGTTAATGACGCCCCACATCTGTATCTAGCCAATTGATGAGGTCCCACATATTAATATTTATTTATTACAATGTTATTTTATTATTTATTTTATTATTATTATTATTTAGTTATATTATTGTGCTACATCAAAATTTATACAAGTGTTCGTCAATTTTTAGAAATCTCTGCGTAAGATATACCACTGGCATTTCCACACGCCAATTCCTCCAATTTTTAGAAATCTTTGCATAAAATATTAGAAATTTATAATCAGCACATAATATCATTATTGATAAGTATTATTTATATGGAGTGAGATAATATTGATCAAAAAAATGGAACATATGACCATGATATTTGAAATTATGGGCTAGCAAGAATCATGGCCTAAATTATGTTGGCTAAATTTTTAAACATAGATATGTGAATTTAATTTTGAAAATTGTGTTAATTTAAATGAAATCAATGGAATTTCTCTTGGAGTTTACTATAGCAACTTACGGAAATATTTGAAATTATCTGCAATTTAATGAAAATTGATGTCCATCAAAAATCTTTTCAAAAAAATATCCGTAAAATAAAAAATAAAAAATTATTTAAAAAGAATATTTAGAATATAAAAATATTTAATTATATTCTAAATCAGAATTTGAATTTGAACAAAATATATAAACAAATTCTGCATCAATATTTGATATAATATTATTGATTTTTAATTTCAATTTATTGCAGAATTGATTAATTTATTTAGCTGATAATGGTAGGTTTGAATCATGCATTTATAATTACTTAATATTTAAATTTATAATTACCATAAAATAATTACTAAATTTATATATTACCTCAAAATTAGTTAATATTCTTAACAACATATTTATAATTAGCACAAAATATATCATTACAATTTATAATTAGCAATTAATTATCCTTATACTCATATAATTTAATCATCCTAAAATTATTTAATTTTAAAATTTGATATACCTTCCTTCCTTACCCAAATTATTTCCCACACTTTTGATTTTTTCACGGTGATGGGTAACATCAGATAGGAGAAGCCCTCACATTCACAATCCCTTTGTCCTCTTCTCATTCTTCCCCTATCACTGCATCTGAGAACGAGGGTGTTCTCTTCGCTGGGTCCTCCGTCGAGGGAGTTCTCTCCGCTGGGTCCGCCGTCAATGCCAAGTTCGGATTCTTGCGCCTCGATTTCCTGCAAAGCTCCATCATTGACAAGATAGATAGTAATAAGATTATCTCATATATCTTTAGCATTCATGCAATGTTTAATCTTAGCATACGCATCATCATATACACTTTTTCTAAGCATTTGCATAGCCTCAAGATTGAAGACAAAACATCTTTTATTGTAATCATTCATGCATTCTTCTATTTTCAATGAAAAACCTTTATCTACAACATGCCACATATAAAGATGAATTGATTGAATAAAAACTTCCATTCTTTTTACCCAATATTCAAAATCCTCACCATCAAAGAATGGTGGTTTATCGCATTCAAAGCCTTGCATCTTTTTTGATTTAAAAAAAATTATATTGGAAGCCCCAACAAAGGATCTTTAACTCTAGGTGGTTAAACCTCTAACTGAGCACTAATCTCTGATACCACTTGTTAGGAATGTGACTTCCATACTCAAGAGGGGGGTGAATTGAATATTACAAATTTTTCGCAAAAGTCCCCTTCTAGTTTCTAAATAATCATTTCAAGCAAACTTTAATATGTAGAAAGCTAATCAATATATTCAAACAATCCATAATATATAATATATCACAATTATAGAACTTATAGTGCTAAAAATAAAGAGGTTAGAGTTTAGAGAATTGCAAACACAATATATCCTGGTTCGGTCACCACCACTTGTTACCTACATCCAGACTGAAGCCGCTCGATCAACTCTTTCACTAATGGTCAAGCTTCACGGGTGCTTAACAAACCTTTACAATCTTCCAAGACTTTGGGTTCTTGGATACCTTTCAAGACTTCGGGCTCTTGATGCTTTACAATTTTTCACTCCGAATTTACTTAGGAATTTGGTGACCTTTTAAACAGTAGGTCTCACAACCCTTTCAACTCAAGAATACAAGGAAGAATAGGATCATCTTCGTTTTCAATGCCCAGCTCCTTTACTCTAGCATTATCAATCACTTCCCATGCATGCTCATATATGAAGGTTCCAGCACGAATAGGATCCCATGATCTTAGACCCCACCCTTTGTCTTTGGTTCTAAACACCTCCAAACGAAATTTCAAGCCATCTTGCGAAACCCGGATTCGGTAATTAGAGGGCATTGACACGAAGGACCGCACTCATGTATCACGGATTTTAGGTCCGCAAGTACCCCATTTGCGTAATATGAGAGATAACCTCCATTCTTTTGTATGCAAGGACAGTTAAAATTGCCAGGTTGGCATCCACCAATGCAAGAACATCCCGGAGTAGATTCCAAAGGAGCTGTTAGCTTCAAATTCTTGAGACCAGGGCAGTAAGTGAAATATGCAGGGCCCTTCTCGTTATCAACATCGTTCACAAGACAAACAGGTAAATTTTTGGCCCAGAAGTAAGATCAGGCAATATAACTCCCATTCTAGAAGCAGACTTCTCAGTCCATTGTTGAATGGATTTCCATATCATGTATGCTTCAGGCTGCCCAGGCAACCTGACTAATTTATACTTGAGCACGTTGAAACCAGATTTACCAGATTTGCTTGCTCCACCCACGATTCCTTAATCTTGTAAAGACCATCGTAGACATATACCTTTCCAGTTGGATGCGCTATATCCTTCAAAGAGGTCCCCGGAAAAAATTTTCGGTGGCGGCTGATGGCAGCAAGAGACGAAAAAGTTTCGTAGGTGCGGAAGTAGAGCCCTCAGGATCGAGAGCTCTGATACCAACTTGTAAAAAAATTATTTGAAATAATATTGAATTGTGAATAAAACTGTACAAGAGTACTCTCTTTATAGAGTACAGAAAGGTCTAATGGTCCAAGCCCAAAAATAATAAAAATAAAATCTAGAGAAATCTAGATCCTTCTAGAGGATTCTAAATAATTAAAAATAAATAAATAAGATAAACTAATTTCTAATATTTACAAAAAATAAATAAACCCTAATATTTACAATAGATATCAAGATAAACAATCATCTCATCTAAAAGTTTAAGTTGTTAGGTGAAGACCTCTTTAATCATTTTAGGGAATATTGGATCCCCTTATGTGTTATCTAATATGACCATGTGGAAAAATCAGAATTATACAAAGGTGAATCAATGGTGATAAGGGTAGAGAGCAAAAAAAAAATATTGAAATAGGTAGTTACAAAATCTGTTGATTCACCCTTGTATAGTTAGGATTCTTTCAAATGACATGATCATATTAAGTAATATGTGAGGATCCTTTTTCAATGGTTTGTGAGTGGATCCTCTCATGCATTATTTAACATGACCATGTCATATAGAAAAATATTAACCATATAAAGGTGAATCAATGGTGAAAAGGGAAGAGGCATAAAAATATCTTGGATTAGATACTTACAAAATAATCATCGTTGGAATGTTGGAGATGAGAATTTATTAAACAAATATAATACAAAAATAGGGAAATCATATTCTTCTGTCACAAAAGAATAGATCTCTTATGCAATAGTTACTTTTTTTGAAATGGGTCCCACTATTTAATAAAATAAAATAAAAAAACTATTAATACGGTTTGCTGTGAGTGTGCAGGAAAATTCAATGTCTTCTACTGCTGAAGATAATATAAACCCATAAAAATATTAATGTGACCAAAGTTTACATCGTATATGTTAGAGTTTGGGTTTTATTAGTCTCATTTAACATAAACTAGATATCTTATGTTGTAGAGAGAAAATATGTGAGTCCCACCATTACAAGAAAAAGGTGGGGTACGAAAATCGAAGTAAGAGAAAATGAGAGATGATATCTCATGTGAAGGGAGAGTAATATTTCCCTTAGAGTTTATATGATCGAGTGGTCATAAGTTCGATCCTCATCGCCCCTATTTTATCAATAAATAATTAAATATTATAGATTTTTTTAACATAGACAAATGAATCTGTGTATTAATTATCTATCCTTCAAGTTCAATATACTTTTGTGTAAAGCGACATATAAAAAAATATAATATAAAATCATTCTTGCGACTTTCACTAAATAACTTAAATTTTAGGGTTAAAATAATTATTTACATATCACCCATTCCAATTCAATCCATTAATTGGACAAATTTTTAGTTGACAAAAAAAATCTGATTAGTGATCCATTATTTACATACCACACATGCCAATTCAATCCATTACTGAAACAAAGACAATCATAAAGCAAATAAAAATAATAATAAAAGGAAAAAAAAAGGAAATTTATAATTTCAGAGATCAATATAAAGAAAGCAACTTAATTGAGGCTTTGATTCAAATACAGCCCTAGGCTCCATGATGAATCTCAATATTTTCCCTTTTAATTTTTTAGATTTATCTAATCATTTGATTAGTGACGCTTAACAATTATCAGTCCACATTGGATGTTTTGATTTACATATCATCATGAAACTATAGTTCCGGGAATTTCAGATGGACGATGCAATTATTATCTTCCCTGTCCAAGTGGGAAATAGTTTTTATGTTCCCGAACCACCCAATAATCTGTTGGAATTAATGAGAATAATATACAATGATCCATTGGTTATGAATAAGAAGTGGGTGAATAGAGAGAAAAAGAGAAAAGGGAAGATGAAGAGTTATGTGGGTTATTTAAGAAAGTCCCACATTGGACAATTGGTAGAAAGTGGGAGAGTATATAAACTCCCACCACCATCTCCTTAATTGGCCCTTGGGTCACTACATATTTTATGTAGGGGGAGGAGATAGGTGGGCCTTGGTTCACCACCACACACACGCGCGCCGCCGCCGTCCGGCTCGGCTCGGCTCGGCTCGGCTCGGTTCGGTTGTGTGTAATAAAAATAATTTTTTATTAAATTATTTTTATTTTTTGTCCAAACGTTGCTTCCCTCCAAAATTCGAACCCAACCGCCGTTTTTTGAACCGAACCGGTTCTTCCTATTCGCGAACCGGTTAAAGGACGTGTCTACTCGCCGAACCGGTCACCGGTTGTACCTGTTCGTCGGAACGGTCACCGGTCATACCCGTTCGCCACCGTCAGACACGGCGGTTCGCCGCCGGCGACTGTTCATCGTGACCGGTCAGTGTCTATAAATAGACACTGACACATTCGAAAAATCCATCCGGTTTTCTGCACAAAACCTCTGCCGGAATTTTTGTTCTTCCGGTATTGCATACTGTTCTTCATCCTCCGGTGTAAATTCTTCTGGCATCCTGTTGTGTTCGTTTGGGCTGTTGACTGGTAGTGCCGCCACTCTTCAGACGAAATCCGTTCTATCCTGGGAGACAAGTGTCCATCAACCTTTGGCATCAGTGAGGGGGCAAATTGTCTTAAGGAGACACGTTCTGTGGGCTCGGATTTAATTCCTCTACTGCATTCATTCTTCTGTTTCTGTCTGTTTCAAACATATCAAGTAAGCCTGTTCTTATTTTATTTTTATTGCACAGTGATAACTCTGATCATCTACCCCTTCTGTCAAATACATGGGTTCAAGGCAATAGTGATTTGATATCACCCTCTGTCTTCTATAACAATCTTAAGACAGTTTCGGTGTTTTGAACCTGTGATCAGTATATTTTATTTTTCGTTATACTGTATCTGTTTTAATTACTGTGTGACGAATTAATCTGTGTGATTAATTTCGGATTCTGTTTGTGTAACAGAAATGGCTAGTGTAAGTACAAACAATGCCAATGTGAATGCCTCTGTTCCAATGCATGCTGATAAGCCTGAAAAACTGAATGGAACAAATTTCAAACGCTGGCAACAGAAGATGTTGTTCTATTTGACAACACTGAGTCTGGATCGTTTCCTCAAGGAAGATGCTCCCACACTGAATGAGGGAGAACAATCTGACAAGGAAAAGGTTGCAGCCATTGATGCTTTTAAGCATTCTGACTTCCTTTGCAAGAACTATATTCTCAATGCTCTAGACAACTCATTGTATAATGTGTACTGTACCCTGAAGACCAGTAAGGAACTTTGGGAAAGTCTGGACAAGAAGTATAAAACTGAGGATGCTGCCTTGAAGAAATTCATTGTTGGCAGATTCTTAGACTTCAAGATGCAAGACTCCAAATCTGTTGTGAGTCAAGTTGAGGAACTTCAAGTGATTGTGCATGAAATTCATGCAGAAGGAATGTCTCTCAGTGAGTCATTCCAAGTTGTTGCCTTCATAGAGAAATTACCAAACTCTTGGAGGGACTTCAAGAATTATCTGAAGCATAAGCGCAAGGAATTGTCACTTGAAGATCTGGTTACCAGATTGAGAATAGAAGAAGACAATAAGATGTCTGACAAGAGGAATGGCAACAACCCTATGATCTCCAAGGCTAATGTAGTTGAAGAGGGATCTAAGTCAAAGAAGAGGAAATATTCTGAAGATGGAAATGCTAAGCAAGGAAAGGGCAATAAGTTCAAAGGCAACTGTTTCAATTGTGGGAATCCTGGCCACCGTGCAAGGGATTGTAAGAAGGAACAAAAGAAAGATCAGAGGAAGCCACAAAAGTTCAATAAGAAGAAGAAGAGCACTCAGGCCAATATGATTGATATTGCTGATCAGGTTGAAG
>JAVKPL010015328.1:0-12455 GCA_032173675.1 Gastrolobium villosum | reverse complement strand
GTAGCAAATTTCCAAATCCTCTTTTCCAAAACTGACTCTCCCATGCACCAACGTCAACATTTCAAGTTGTAAGGAGTACTGAATCACCTTATAGCCTTTCATGCGCATTTTCTTCAGGATCATTTGGCACACCTCCTTATCATTATAGCTGAAAAGGAACATATAAGAACAATTAACATGTAAATGGAGACAAGATGCTAGCAAGAGAGTCCAAGATTTAAGCCATAGATAAGACAGTAATTGCCCTAAAAATCATACAAATTCGAGGTAAATAAGTTTTGCAAGAAAAACACAAAAAATCGTTGTCCAATTTAAAGATAGACAGCCCAAAAAGGAGATGAGCTTTACTTTCCATCCAGAACTTCAGGGGCAAGAACACCAAATCTGTTAAGGAATTCATAAAAGGTCTGTCTGGTAGTATATCCAGCACATCTGATTCTAATTGCCTCAAGAACGCCCTAAAGCAAATAACAAAGAGGCAAATAACCATCAAGTGTAAACAGGTGCTAGAGATATTCTATATAAAGCCAATGAAGACAAAGAAAGACCATGATATACTCACACCACAGCGTAATTTTTGCATAATATTGAGATTTTCAAAAATAGCAGGCCTGCGAACATTAATTGGCATCACACATCTGATATAGTGAGGTTCTGTCGAACTTAGGGTCTCCATCAAAGATTGAAGTTGTAACTGCATTTTTTCAGAAATGTGTCATTTATTACTTGTGAAACATAAAAACAAAGACACCAGATACCTGAGACAGGAATGTCAAAGATTGTATGATAATGAATTATAATATAGCTCAGAAAAAGAGTGGTAAAATTAATGATATCATTTATGAATTTAAGACAATACAACTTATATATATATTTCTATATAATCTTTCATTTGCTAGAAAAATTTTAATCAACGCAAGAACAACACTAAAAGAAAGCTAATTTACCTTTATTAAA
The DNA here is from genome assembly GCA_032173675.1 of Gastrolobium villosum. Lineage (NCBI taxonomy): Eukaryota > Viridiplantae > Streptophyta > Magnoliopsida > Fabales > Fabaceae > Gastrolobium > Gastrolobium villosum. Next base: position 11,498 of record JAVKPL010015328.1, on the reverse strand, counting down.
ACAAGAACGAGTTACTAAAGATAGCGTATAAAAAAATTCAAAGAATAATATCAATAATAATTTTAAATCACAAAATAATTCCAAACATATAATCATCAAAATTTCAAAGAAATAAATCATATTTAAAGGAAAAAAATAACTCTTCACTACCCACCTCTCTCGATTTATTTACTTATCTTATATCCTATTATTTTATTTCCTAATTTTTATTTTTATTTTTTTGTATTTATTTCACTCAGGGATCTTTGATCCTTCGAGTCAGTATCAAAAGCAAACCCCAGGCGCAACCAGGGGCTCTGATACCATTTTGTAACATCCCAAATTTCTAACAATTTATAATAGCATAAATAAATTCAATAATTTTATAAATAACAGCAGAAGTTCAAATTAATCAAATTTGGGGAAATGTTACCGCCGCACCTGTATAGGGACAAGTGCAAGGCTCTTTATTACATTCAAGTAAAACCAAATATTAAAGTTTAAATAAAGGAAACATGTCTTATTCACATCGAATCAAATATCATTCATAATCTTTATTAAGTTTATTTGGTGGAGTAGTGGGAAAAGAACCATGGTAGACCCGGGAAACCCTACCAGTCTACCCTGTGACCCGGGAAACCCTACCAGTCACAAATAAATCACATTGGCCATAATCAATTCACATTTTCCTAGTGTCCCGGATATCCTGCCAAACACCTCTTCCCAAAGTTGCTACTAATATCCCGGGAAACCCTGCCAGATACCACTTTGAGAAGAACGAATATTGTAACAGCCCGTTACGTACCGGTATTGTTAACATTGATTATGATATTAAGCGCAGTTACAATCACAGTAGTTGGGTTAATTAAATTACGGGCAAACTTTTTACTTTTATCATATCCCTTTTTATATCCATAACCTTTTCCGTAATCAATTAAAACAACGCTACAATTGTAAATGCAATACGCGGAAGCATCTAGCTTAACAACAACACTAAACTTTTCTTTTTATTCAACTCATTTTAAATCCATCAACTTATTATCATTTCTTACCAAGTTCTAGCCCTTTACATAAGCTACGCGTGGTTTCAAACCACGAACCATTTGGAGTTCTACCCACCAAGTTATGCCCCTTTCTTTAAGTCAAGAAAAACCTGAATTTTCAAAAATTGCACTGTGGTAATCGATTACCAGTGGGTGGTAATCGATTACCACCTGTCAAAAATGAGGCAGTAGCCAAATTTTGACCTCCTCTGTTCTGGTAATCGATTACCAAGCTTGGGTAATCGATTACCTCACATGGTAATCGATTACCAAGCCTCAGTAATCGATTACCAGTGAAGACAGTAGCTGATTTTTCGTCCCCTGTTGCATGGTAATCGATTACCATGCTTGGGTAATCGATTACTATGCAGCAAAATGACAGATTACAACATTTTAAGCCCCAGAAAGGGTTGTGTAATCCATCCCTAACCCCTTGATACTCCACACAACACTTAAACATACTCTAATCTAGGCACTAGGCCCTTCAAACATACCTTTTCATTCAATTATGTATCATATACAAAGTCCTTAACATAATGGCCATTTTACATCAAATATGGTCCATTTTACAACATATTCACCAAGACTTCAATTACAATGAATGTGGCAATGGACAAGTCCCATGCTCACTCAAATATACAATATATTCTCATGTCCTACATATACATCATATTGAAGGATCTAACATGTGTTCATGAGCTTACTAAGCATGGCATTTTCAACATGCATAGATTCATGACCTAAGTCTAAAGCATACATCATATGCAAGATGTGTCCCTATCCAATGCTCATCCCATGGTGCCTCCAACATGCACCTCATGCTCCCCTCTTCCAGGCTCAACCTGACCTGAAATGATGCCCCACAACACGGGGTGAGATATATAAATATATCTCAGTAAACCAAGGGCCCTGGAGGTTTCTCCACCCCATGGCTCACTCAATGTGCAAATATAACATCATATAATGTGCAAGCAATACAATATCACCAACCAACTGGAGACAACCCAAGAACATCCACGCATGGATTCATGTTCAAGGACTCCATCATATAACTCCCGAGACAATCCTAGAGCTTCTCCCATGGTTGAGAAAACTCCATGGCCAACCCAACCGGAACTCCTCATGAGACCTATCCGGCGGATGTCCCCCGTTTGGCTCATCCTGGTGTCGCTCCCATGAGTCGACCCCATGGCATTCCAACTGGTATTCCGCCATCGAAATGATCCAGCGGATGTCCAAACCCAACACACGTCAACTGGCCAGTGACCAAACAATTTTCACAAAACTCAAGCAATATGCATACAAGCACACAATCACACAATGTCATAACCACATAATCCAACCACAACCATCCACTAGGTGTGGTGGAGCACACAAGGGCTAAACCCCAGTTCCAAAGGTTACCTCAATACCGAGCCCATGCTCCAAACGTAAGCTCCAAGCTTACCCGCTTCCAAAGCGTCCAACAGAGGCAACCTAGATAATCCACAACATGATTATCAATCCATTTCCAAATAAAACATTAAATCTCAAATACTCATTCATTTTACTTCAATCTCTTTTATAGATCAAATTACCCATTATATCGTGAATCACACATTATTTCTTCTCTCTCCACTATATCACACTATACCATCCTCCATTTAAACATCATTTTATATCATTTTTCCTCTAAACCTCTCCATGGTTCGAATTCCTCAAAGATTGGTTCCACAGGGTTTTTAATTCCATTTTAACACACACACTAATCCTCTAATCATATTATCACTCTATACCAAAGGTCCACCATTCAATTATCCAATTACACCACATACCACTTTTTCATAAATCTTCACAAATTTTCCTAAGTTAAAATTCCCACTTTTTCACCAAAATTTATCATAGCATTTCTAGCTTTCATGCATCATTCTAAGGCATTTTCATCTAATAGCATTTTTCCATTTGAGCTCTCTATCATCACACATCTAAAATCAAAGGTTTAAAGCATACATTCCTAGATCTATGAATCCAACCATAAAAATACCACAAATATACTCACCATCAAGTGTAGGAACACCACCAAGGCTCCATCAATCCAAAAGAGATCCAAAAACTCCAAAAACTCCAAGAACACCAAAGGGGTCGGATCTGAGTTTGTCCATTTTCGCCCCAAGGAGATGATTTCATGGCTTCTAAGTGTTACCAATGGCTTTGGAAGGTCGTTTACAATAGATTTCAACACCAAAATCAAGTGATTTGGTGGAGAAATGAGAAAATGGTGAGGAAGGAGAGAAATGGTGGGTTTTTGGGTCTTCCATGGACAAGGGCGCGCACGGGAAGAAGAAAGGGAGGGGGGAGAAATGCTATGCATTTGTGACTTTCAAGTCACTTAAACTACCCGCGGGTCCCACACGCGTTTTAACTTTAATCCCGATAAAATTTATGATCACAAATTCTTAATCTACATATTTTTCCAGTCCATGTCATATTTTTCTTTCCTCAAAATACTCATAAAAATTTAACACTTATCGGTACACTCATAACACGGTATTTAACACTTAAAATCACTATTCATCAATTTTTCTCAAATTTGCCTATTCACTCAATTTTCCGTCCTGATTCCATTTTCGGCATTATTTTTGTCATATTAAATCTCTAACTCCATTTTTCATGCCTCGGTTCACGTTCTTTGACAAATTACCATTTTGCCCTTTTGCCCTTTTTGGCCATAATCTCTCTGATTTTCGCTAATCCTTCCCTCTTAAACCCATATTTTATCACATAATTTCACATTTAATTTTCCGAGGTGTTATATTCACCCCACCTTTTAGGAATTTTGTCCGCAAAATCAACTATGCACATATGCTAACTCGGAATACAGCCAGAGAATCTCAGTCCCCCGTACCCAAGAAGCTCCATCAGTGCGCGGACACCAAAAACCATTATTCACATTTCTATCTTTTGGCTTTTCAGCCCCATTCCACAATGTCCTTGCCTTTCAAAGGCCCAATGGGAGATTTCAAGTCCTTCCCAATTTCAATATCAACCGGTGACACCACATGTGAACAACCGGAGTGCACCACACAGTTGTGCACTATCAATGCTTTACCAAGCCAATTTCTTTTTAATTTCTTTTCACAAGTCTGGCTACCTCACACATATAGCCCATAATTTCTCTTGGAGGGTTCTCATGCCTAGTTAATCTATCAACAACTATCCCCATAGGGTCATACCACATCCTGTTCCATCTATGCCACACAGGCAACTATTACTTACTGACATATTACGGTCACAATTATCTTTCTTTGCTCTTTGATTTCTACGAACTATTAACTCTCATCATCAATCTTTCCACATTTCGTATTCCACATTAAACACTATTATGGAATCTCACAGCCTCTCAGTGCAATTCACCGGGTAGTCATCTAATTCCCGCTCGCTATACTTTTATTTCCTGAGGGGCAATTCCCATTTTGGCACTTAGCCACAACTCGAATATACACATTTTTGCTTTTCTCATGCTCTTAACCTATAACATACAATTTCACCTCAACTCTTTACCTTTAACAAGCACCATTTCTGTGCTAAACGTTTGAATCTAACCCTACAGGTTCACCAACTCTCGCCAAAACACCACGGCGAATCACTACCTCAAGACATTTAACTGGTATCCAATGGGCCACACGTTTCACTTTATACATTAAATCGGCCAATTCAAAGCCTTAACCCATGAATTCACTCATTGATTTTGTACGCTAGATCATACTTGCAATTTCAATTAATCATCTCCAACTTGACACATAGTTCATCATTGATTTCTCACATTAAAGGCAACATGCCCAAAATTTCCACTAACAATTTTCTTTAATCACCATTCCATACTCATGTTATCAATTTCACATATATTTCGTTCTATACACCTCACCTTCATTATTATCATTTCATTCAATACACCTCACCTTCATTATCATTTCATTCAACCAACATGCATCACTCCAAGGTCACATATCATCTCTCTCTCATATCTGTCCCATCACATAGGGATTTTCAAATCCTAGTTATCATGCCACAAAGGCTAAATCCATTACTATCATTACTTTCATCATTTCACATTGGCGATTTCACAAATCTCTCGGACTATTCAAGGTACCACTAGCACTCTCCATTACATATCTTGGAACCTAGCCAAGAACAATATTAACGTTGGGTATCTTCAACAGATCACTCACAATAATTTTGCATCTATACTGCTTCATCAATAACTCTACCACCAGGGTAAGGATATCAACCGTTTATTTCACCAAATACCATTCTATTTAACAACTAATATCACATCTTCTTATCTGAATACATCACAAATAACCACTTATTAAAATCATTGGCCACCTTGGGCCACCAACTTATCTTAACATATCACCATCACAAGCCTTTCCATAAAACTTTGACTCAATCCATCATCACTGATAAATTTCCATTTCCTTCACATAGGGTGACAATCCAATAATTCATTCCACATCTTTCGTAAAACCACAATTCATACTACCACACTTGGTATACACTCATGCACATCTCCGAGTGCTCAATTTCATAATCCAAATTACCATCTCATGGCATCTCACACCTTTCATCATATTAGGCATATTACTGTTCACTTACAGTTATCCAAAATTTCACCTCTTGCGTTCCTCACAAGATACAATTCTCTAATGCAATGGGTAAGAACATCCTTAGGTTTAACCCCTCGAGCTCTTGCTGTCCTAAGGGCCCCAGGTGCAATGCCCCACCAATCAGAGAATCTGTCCTTATAATTCACGCAAGAAGAGGTAACATGCCATCGGCTGTACTAACAGTCCCACTAACACAAGGTTCTACCTCGCACCACTTTACTTATACAACATAATAATAATCTCCGGGAACATAATCCATACGGAGATAGCCATACAAATAAATACATTCACATCAAATCCGTATATAACGGCAAACAATTCTTATATAGATACCTAATGGTGTACTAGTTCTATCTTACTCTCGCACCATTCATTATAACTTCCCAATATGGTTCTTTTTTCATCATTATACTCATTTAACTTGACTAGTCATTAGTCTTTGTCTATAACATAATCATCCTCACATGATTCCATCATCTTTCTCATATTTTGACACCAAATTTTCAATTCATAACAGTACCCATGTTCGGTACCGTCCTAATCCATTGTCCATCATGGCTCATAGCGACCATGCACAACACTATAGAAGATCCGCTTCATTAAACTGATGTTACTTTTCTCTCAATATTCCACTAAGACACCAAGAGTGCCTTCACTTACTAGTCCACGCATTTAGCGCATCAGGACCACCAGATAACTTCCAATTTCGAGCCACGCTCGCCTGGGACTTCCAAGAGTAACAACTCTTAGGATTCAATCCACAAGGGGAAACCCAGGACAACATTAATTGCCACATTATTACCAACATGTGTGCCATGGTATAACTTGCACACCAGGACTCCATCATGAATCCCATACCAAATTGAGCATCCAATGACACTCCAAAGAGACAATCTCTTCACATTTCCCATCATAGGGAATTTCCATTCCATCATTGTTCTTTTACCCAAAAATAATTTTTTTAGTTCATTACAACACACATATAAATTTAGGCACCCCGGCCTTCACAAAACATATAGATATACACATTTATATATATTGGCGTTTAGCCATCACAGGATTATTATCCACATATAATTAAGCTACAACATCAACATTTCTATGCTACACAACATTATGGAAGCATATTCGTACCATTAATACACCACACTCAGTTATATTTTCTCACCTCACATTTGTCAAGTCCAGCCATCCTTAACTTATGGATTCTCATACTTTCAATCAAATTCATCCAATGCCTTACATGGCAATTTCCTCAACTTCTTATATTTTACTTTCTATTCATATGATATCCTCACTTACATTCAGCCAATCACTAAATCATCATGGACTAGAGTCCCAATTTCAGCATTGAATTATCCAACACCTCATTTCCATAGTTCTCTTAAGTTACTCACCATCCTCAATCCATAATTTGAAATTTCAATTGACTTCTACTTCCAAGCATATTACGTCATCCATGTACATGCCCTCATCAAGGGTCTTATAACCTTATACTTTACCCTAAGGTATCCAATATAACACATAAGCACTCATATCCAAGTTTTCACAATTTAATCGGGGTTCCAATTCCCACCATGTCAAAGATATACCACTAATTCTCACCTATACTCAATTGTTCTAACTCCCCAAACACTTAGGGAAGATCACCAACATCACCATACCAATATCAACTCAACTCAATCACACTTACTTACCATAAGACCACATATTCAGTTATGGTAGTATTCTACCCAAAACGGTTATACATCCTATCTCAATTTCATTCTCACTAAATCCTCAATGACAGTATCACAATTTATTCTCACTAAGTCCTCAATGAAATCAAATTTACTTACTAACATATCCATCCGTGGAGCAGTCATCACTGCACCCTCCACATTAGCCTAAAGACTGGCATTGGTGCTCCACGGTTGTCACGAAGGCATCTTATGCTGACCACACATTGAACACAAAGAAATGGGTTGATCAGGCCCAAACTAAGGAATCACATGTGTAGCAGTCAATAAGAGTCTACGTACAACTATACAGCACTCACCTCAATTACACAATCATCAGAGTTCCCTAAAGAAACTGCTCTGATACCATAAAATGTAACAGCCCGTTACGTACCGGTATTGTTAACATTGATTATGATATTAAGCGCAGTTACAATCACAGTAGTTGGATTAATTAAATTACGGGCAAACTTTTTTCTTTATTCGTGTTCCTTTTTATAATCATAACCTTTTCCGTAATCAATTAAAACAACGCTACAATTGTAAATGCAATACGCGGAAGCATCTAGCTTAACAACAACACTAAACTTTTCTTTTTATTCAACTCATTTTAAATCCATCAACTTATTATCATTTCTTACCAAGTTCTAGCCCTTTACATAAGCTACGCGTGGTTTCAAACCACGTACCATTTGGAGTTCTACCCACCAAGTTATGCCCCTTTCTTTAAGTCAAGAAAAACCTGAATTTTCAAAAATTGCACTGTGGTAATCGATTACCAGTGGGTGGTAATCGATTACCACCTGTCAAAAATGAGGCAGTAGCCAAATTTTGACCTCCTCTGTTCTGGTAATCGATTACCAAGCTTGGGTAATCGATTACCTCACATGGTAATCGATTACCAAGCCTCAGTAATCGATTACCAGTGAAGACAGTAGCTGATTTTTCGTCCCCTGTTGCATGGTAATCGATTACCATGCTTGGGTAATCGATTACTATGCAGCAAAATGACAGATTACAACATTTTAAGCCCCAAAAAGGGGTGTGTAATCCATCCCTAACCCCTTGATACTCCACACAACACTTAAACATACTCTAATCTAGGCACTAGGCCCTTCAAACATACCTTTTCATTCAATTATGTATCATATACAAAGTCCTTAACATAATGGCCATTTTACATCAAATATGGTCCATTTTACAACATATTCACCAAGACTTCAATTACAATGAATGTGGCAATGGACAAGTCCCATGCTCACTCAAATATACAATATATTCTCATGTCCTACATATACATCATATTGAAGGATCTAACATGTGTTCATGAGCTTACTAAGCATGGCATTTTCAACATGCATAGATTCATGACCTAAGTCTAAAGCATACATCATATGCAAGATGTGTCCCTATCCAATGCTCATCCCATGGTGCCTCCAACATGCACCTCATGCTCCCCTCTTCCAGGCTCAACCTGACCTGAAATGATGCCCCACAACACGGGGTGAGATATATAAATATATCTCAGTAAACCAAGGGCCCTGGAGGTTTCTCCACCCCATGGCTCACTCAATGTGCAAATATAACATCATATAATGTGCAAGCAATACAATATCACCAACCAACTGGAGACAACCCAAGAACATCCACGCATGGATTCATGTTCAAGGACTCCATCATATAACTCCCGAGACAATCCTAGAGCTTCTCCCATGGTTGAGAAAACTCCATGGCCAACCCAACCGGAACTCCTCATGAGACCTATCCGGCGGATGTCCCCCGTTTGGCTCATCCTGGTGTCGCTCCCATGAGTCGACCCCATGGCATTCCAACTGGTATTCCGCCATCGAAATGATCCAGCGGATGTCCAAACCCAACACACGTCAACTGGCCAGTGACCAAACAATTTTCACAAAACTCAAGCAATATGCATACAAGCACACAATCACACAATGTCATAACCACATAATCCAACCACAACCATCCACTAGGTGTGGTGGAGCACACAAGGGCTAAACCCCAGTTCCAAAGGTTACCTCAATACCGAGCCCATGCTCCAAACGTAAGCTCCAAGCTTACCCGCTTCCAAAGCGTCCAACAGAGGCAACCTAGATAATCCACAACATGATTATCAATCCATTTCCAAATAAAACATTAAATCTCAAATACTCATTCATTTTACTTCAATCTCTTTTATAGATCAAATTACCCATTATATCGTGAATCACACATTATTTCTTCTCTCTCCACTATATCACACTATACCACCCTCCATTTAAACATCATTTTATATCATTTTTCCTCTAAACCTCTCCATGGTTCGAATTCCTCAAAGATTGGTTCCACAGGGTTTTTAATTCCATTTTAACACACACACTAATCCTCTAATCATATTATCACTCTATACCAAAGGTCCACCATTCAATTATCCAATTACACCACATACCACTTTTTCATAAATCTTCACAAATTTTCCTAAGTTAAAATTCCCACTTTTTCACCAAAATTTATCATAGCATTTCTAGCTTTCATGCATCATTCTAAGGCATTTTCATCTAATAGCATTTTTCCATTTGAGCTCTCTATCATCACACATCTAAAATCAAAGGTTTAAAGCATACATTCCTAGATCTATGAATCCAACCATAAAAATACCACAAATATACTCACCATCAAGTGTAGGAACACCACCAAGGCTCCATCAATCCAAAAGAGATCCAAAAACTCCAAAAACTCCAAGAACACCAAAGGGGTCGGATCTGAGTTTGTCCATTTTCGCCCCAAGGAGATGATTTCATGGCTTCTAAGTGTTACCAATGGCTTTGGAAGGTCGTTTACAATAGATTTCAACACCAAAATCAAGTGATTTGGTGGAGAAATGAGAAAATGGTGAGGAAGGAGAGAAATGGTGGGTTTTTGGGTCTTCCATGGACAAGGGCGCGCACGGGAAGAAGAAAGGGAGGGGGGAGAAATGCTATGCATTTGTGACTTTCAAGTCACTTAAACTACCCGCGGGTCCCACACGCGTTTTAACTTTAATCCCGATAAAATTTATGATCACAAATTCTTAATCTACATATTTTTCCAGTCCATGTCATATTTTTCTTTCCTCAAAATACTCATAAAAATTTAACACTTATCGGTACACTCATAACACGGTATTTAACACTTAAAAATCACTATTCATCAATTTTTCTCAAATTTGCCTATTCACTCAATTTTCCGTCCTGATTCCATTTTCGGCATTATTTTTGTCATATTAAATCTCTAACTCCATTTTTCATGCCTCGGTTCACGTTCTTTGACAAATTACCATTTTGCCCTTTTGCCCTTTTTGGCCATAATCTCTCTGATTTTCGCTAATCCTTCCCTCTTAAACCCATATTTTATCACATAATTTCACATTTAATTTTCCGAGGTGTTATAAATATTCTCAATAATATTCATATAATTAACATATTTCTTTAGGGACTAGGATTACATTACATGAAGATTTGAATCACATCAAATAAATTATAAAACACAATTATAGTGCCCTAAGCATCGAGATTACATCAAAAATTCATATAAAGTTAACCCTTTACTCTATAGGGATTAGGATTACCCAATAAAAATTTCATACACAACAAATCTACAACCACCTAGAAATTAGGATTACATATAAGGATTATGCCCAAATTTCATATAAAAGAGATAACCTACAAAATCTAGGGATTATGATTAAATTACCAAATTTCACATAAAATATAATCTAAAAATACCTAGGGACTAGGATTACAATTAATTAATTCCAAACAAAATTATAACCTAAGAACACCTATAGATTATGATTACCCAATAAAAGTTTCATACACAACAAATCTACAACCACCTAGAAATTAGGATTACCTGGTCTCCGTGTTGGCTACCTTTTAAAAGAAAAGTGATTGGTGGAAGAAAAATAATGGTTGGTAACCAAAGTAAAATAAAATTTGAAGTAAGAAAGGAGAGAGTTGAGGAGAAGAGAAATGTTGAGAATTAGAAAGTGGTTTGGTTTGGTTAGGTTGACTCATATTTATAGCTGAAATTTTAAAACCGATACATTAATAACGGTAATCACATTTATTCCGATT
>JAVKPL010015327.1:0-12702 GCA_032173675.1 Gastrolobium villosum | reverse complement strand
CCAACCCAATCAATTCGGGTTAGTCATAAATCACCCATTCGGTTTGGATTTTATTTTAAATCTGATCTGATCCAATCCCAATTTTTTTCGGTTCGGATTGAATTGGTTTTCGATTTTTTCGGTAGAGAGAATTAATATATTGGTTCGGTTTGGATTGGATTGATTTTCATCAACCCATCCAAAAATTGATCCAATCCAATTAAATTTTGCGGTTTTTTTTTTTCGGTTTTCGATTTTTCGATTTTCGGTTTTTCGGTTCGGTTACCGCGGTTTGGATCGGTTGATGAACATCCCTAGAAATAAATAGCGGAAGGATATTGTAACAACCAAGTTGTGTTATTACCCTGTTACTAACAATCAATCTCACAGTTAGATCGTTTATGTTGATCCAACGATTATATTTATTTTCATATTTGTATGATTATGATTCCCCAAATTTAAAGTGAAAGCATTAAATAGGGGAAATCATAACCATAAAAGAAAAATATTTAATTTTAAGATAATGAAAATTAAAGCAGAATATTTAAATTTAAATTAGTTTTGTAATAAGGTAATTATTATTCACAACTCGAATATTAAAGCTACATAAGATATGCCCTAATATTATAAATGAAAAAAAGAATAAAAGAAAAGAAGTTTGTATATTAATTTTTCGGGAAAAGTATTTCTCCAGTTACCCGGAGATAAAGTTATCTCCAGTGAGCTCAAAACGACGTCGTTTTGGGTTATAGATTAAAAACATTTATTAATCTATAACCCAAAACGACATCGTTTTGCGCTCACTGGAGATAACTTTATCTCCGGGTAACTGGAGAAATACTTTTCCCGAAAAGTTAATATACAAACTTCTTTTTTATTCTTTTTTTTCATTTATAATATTGGGGCATATCTTATGTAGCTTTAATATTCGAGTTGTGAATAATAATGACCTTATTACAAAACTAATTTAAATTTAAATATTCTGCTTTAAATTTTCATTATCTTAAAATTAAATTTTTTTTTATGGTTATGATTTCCCCTATTTAATACTTTCACTTTAAATTTGGGGAATCATAATCATACAAATATGAAAATAAATATAATCGTTGGATCAACATAAACGATCTAACTGTGAGATTGATTGTTAGTAACAGGGTTATAACACAACTTGGTTGTTACAATATCCTTCCGCTATTTATTTCTAGGGATGTTCATCAACCGATCCAAACCGCGGTAACCGAACCGAAAAACCGATAACCGAAAAAAAAACCGCAAAATTTAATTGGATTGGATCGATTTTTGGATGGGTTGATGAAAATCGATCCAATCCAAATCGAACCAATATATTAATTCTCTTTACCTACTTGGGTCTTTCCGCAATCATAGCCCAAAGATTTCTAAACCCAAGACTTATTAACCCATCAACTAATTTCTAGTCACATCTCATCAATTTTTTTTTGTAGAGCTTCATATCTTATTATCCAAAAAAAAAATTATATTATAATTTACTAACGCTTTTGTATTTCAAAAAAAATTACAAAGCCAATATATACAAAAGATGTTATTTGCACAATAATCATGAAATAAATTTCAGGATTTTGAAAAAATCGAAAACCAATTCAATCCGAACCAAAAAAATTGGATTGGATCAAATCAGATTTAAAATAAAATCCAAACCGAATGGATGATTGTATGATTAAACCGAAGGGATTGGGTTGGATCGGATCAGATGATTTTTGCTTCCAAAACCGATGTAGTCCAGACCACGAACACCTGATGCAATTAAGTCGCCATATGTTATTATCGTTACAGACGTTTTATTTTTAAGGTCATTTATGAATTTTAAATTACACACGTTTTAGTTTTAAGGCCATTTATGAATTTTAAATTACAAACATTTTAGTTTTAAGACTATTAATGGTCCTTTATGGTCTGTTACTTTTTGTATTGCCTATTAAAAGGCTGGTTGGAAAGATATGAGGGGATGACTTGTGATTATTGAAGAATGATAATATAGCAGAAAACTTCAGCACTTTCCTGAAAGCCTATTTTCCCAATAATTTTGCATCAACACCCGTATTTATTTCTCTCTCTCTTTCTATCTCTCTAGAATCAAAACCCTAAAATTTTACACGCTCTTAACTTTCTTCCTTGAAATCGAAAGCTCCTTCCCCGTTTTCTCTCTCTACATTTCTCTATATCTCTCATGGCAACAGCGCGTGATGAGAACCCTTACGAAGTTGGAGGAGGGTTCGGCAAGTTCCGAAAACGACCGTTTCGGAGAACACAAACGACGCAATACGACCGGCCGTCGACAGCGCTTAGAAACCCTAGCAGGACCAATGGTTGGTTCTCGAAGCTCGTTGATCCCGTTCAGAGGCTCATCCCTTCTATCGCCAACAGGCTCTTCTCCTCCGTCTTCCGGAAGCGCCTTCCTCTACCACCACCACGTTCTTCAGGTATCTTTTCCCTTTTTTGTTTAAATGAACTTATTAATTCATTTTAATTGAAAGAAGCTTATGTGATTTTTATTATTTTTTAATAACTTTTTTATGCGAATTGTTGGTTTTGTTTTTCAATTTTTTTTCCTTTTTGGTTTCTGAGGAAATCTAATTTCTTTTGGTGTTATTGCTAATAAATAAACTCAAATTCTTCAATTTTGAAAGCATTTAAGTGAGAAATTTTGTTGTTATTGTTATTGATTATCATTGTGAAAGTAAACTGGCCTTTGAAGGCCGATGCATGTAAGGTGTAAAAACAAAATTTTTACTGCGAAAATGTAACAGCCCGTTGTACACCGGTATTGTTAACATTAATTATGATATTAAGCGCAGTTACAATCACAACAGTTCATTTATAAAAATGCGAGTAAACTTTTTTCCTTTTATCACGCGAACAGTTAAAACATAAAAAGCGTAATAATTAAAAGTTGTGATCGCAACTGTAACACTAGAAGACTTACTTAACTTGTTTGTACACTTTAATCTACTACATATAAGACACTAAGGGGTTCCCATAAACCCACTTAGCCAATTCTTCACTTTTACGTTTTTACCACTTAACTGGACTTGCTAATTTGTTTTTCTACGAACACAAAATAAAAATCCGAACCTAAACCCCAGGTTATCTTTTTTCCTTATTCAATTACCTTTCTAACAAGCTATCACAGACTCGATTCCGAGCTCGTGAGCTCCGGTTATCGCCGTTTGAAGTTGGACAAACAACATCGCCTACCAACTCCAAAACAGCCCAAAACCTCCAATCTTCATTGAATAAACTGTACCTAACCGCCTATCCAATGACTCTCAAACTTTTATACCATAAACTAGACACCTCAAACTTCGATTTGATATATCGTATGCTTAATTTGACCAAGTAACGAAGCGGGAATTAATTTCTCAAAACTACCCAAAATCTGCCAACAGAAACAGGGCAGAACAGGGCAGTGTGTTACAACAACCCCCATGGGCTGCGCACACCACCAATGAACCTAAGCTTTTGACACAACGTAGGGGACATCTTAAGCTTCAAAATGGCGTATGGCACGTCCCGATCGGACCACTATGGAGAGAGATACGCTCCTCCAAAGTTCACCCAAAAACTGCCAATTCTACAGAAAATTCGCCAGAGTTTCCTTTGTATTTCCTAAAATCCCCAAATTGCATAACCTGTTTAACACCACTAATACACCTGAAATCCAGCAAAATCCAATGGGTGGCACACACAAGGTCCAACAACGCCTTGGGGCACTTACAACCCAATCCAATAAACACTTAAAACATAAACATTTTCATGCATAAACCATAATGCAAGTAATCATAAACCTACAATAGGCCTAAAGCCCTTCCATCACATTACATACATCCATGGTACATTTACAATACTGGATTACATTTACATTTTCAACTTTAACTTTAAACTACAAATATTTACATATTACAACATCACTTGCCGAATACATTCATAACTAAAATGACATGAAACTAAACTTAGCCAAAATAACATGAACATAATGCTAATGGACTCCTCCTACATACATATACATGTTCATGCTCTAAGTCTAGCCTGGGCCAAGTGGCCACCAAAAAGTACACTATACACCACCGCTCCACTCGTCATCATGCGGGCTTCTTGCCCGCTGCTCCGTGTCCACTGGTACATCCTGAAATAAATGCCCCGAGACGGGGTGAGATATACGGATATATCTCAGTAACCAAGAGGTTCTGGAGAAAACTCCACCCAATGGTTCACTTCGATGTATACAAATAGCATAAAAACAACACCACTGTTATAAAACGGGATAAAGCAAGGGATTTAGAGAAAGGGGAATTATATCAGAATAACTACGACATGCGAGATGGTAGCTACCAATACCACGCCATGTCCTCGGCTATACGCCTATGGGTACTACCCCTGGCGTGTTCATAGAACAACCCACCAAGGTACCCCTTCCAACCATATACACCCGAGACAACCTAGTGTGCTCCTATCCGGATAACACACCACGACCCTGGGTCAACTGGAACTCCCTCTCGGAGACCTATCCAGTGGCAGTCCGGAAACACTTGCCCGAAGGCTAAAAATATCTACTGGCCAGAGATCTGGTACATAAGTACCCACTGTGATAATGCACATGCATGCTCATGCTGTTCTACACTACTCATACACACTTCCTACCATTGCCATCAACTAGCAAGGTGGAACACAAAAAAGGGGAACAAGCCCCAGTACCAAGAGGTTACCTGTAAAGAGCTCAATTCCACGCTTACTTGAATTTCACGTGTTTAATCCAATGCTTCTAAACTTGTTCTTCAACCTACGGACCATTAAATTAAAATTAATACCAATTCATGCCACCACACAAGTCAAACCTATGTTTCTTTTTTCAAAACTTAATACACAGTAACACATTGTTCATAACTACAAATTTCCAACTAACAATTTGTATAACCTATACTTGAATTGATTTGCTAAAGATAATTAAACACTTGTGTGAATTTACTTTTATTCACCCTAATACATACTAAAATAGCTTGTTTCATCACTAGTACAATAATAAATCTAACATATACTAGATTTCATCAAGAGACCAAATATATTACTAAACATGGACTATGAGGACTTCTTAGATTTTATACCAATCAATTCTATTCATGTACCTTTAAAACTTGACAAACAACTTTATTTAACATGTTTAACATACAAAACCATTTTCACTTACATTAAATCCTTCACATAGCCAAATTAAACTACACGGTGGTTAAATGAAAACCCCTTAAATTGTCTTTACATTAGCACTTTCATGAATTCATATACTAACTCCAACTTCTCTTAAACATTTAATCAAACACTTAACATACACATTTAGCACCCATAGGCCGCCCCTTCCTAGGTAATTTTAGGTATTCCCTTTTCAGATTTTTAAGCAATTAACCCATTGATTCATCATCAAATCATCAATATCAACTTAAACATCAACTAAGAACATATAACTCATCATCAATCTAATGAAAGCTCACCATGTTCAGCCCCCAATATCACAACCCTAACAATAATTCCATGAAAGTTAACTAGGGAAAGGTAGCTAGTTACCTTAAAATTCTTCTAGAAGACTAATACTCCACTTTCTCTTCAAAAGAACTTGAAAATGCATCATTTCTCATGTAGGGCAGCACCTTATGCGCATGGAGAAGAGAATAAAAGGTCCATCATATGACCCCTTCAAGTAAGAAAATAATGAGGTTTTAATCACCACCCACCAAAGGATATGTTCTCCTTAAGAAACAAGATAGTTTAGATACAAGGAAGCCAAATTCTTGCACCTCACCTCCTACCCAAATCTGCCACGCTAATAGGGAAAAAAGGTGCAGTTTTTGTTCCTTTCTTTTTTTTTAGTGATAACCGACTAAGTGATGGCTTTTTCTTTTCTCTTTTTTATTGACTCCTCCCATCTAAAGTTGCCTTGCCCTTACGCAAGAAAAAAACAAAACATGGCAGAGGCGGTCAAGTAATTTGATGACCAAGGAAGGACCAACTTGGTAGGTAAAGACAAAAGTTACAACTTAACTTTCAAGACTTTTATCTATTGAACTCTATTCTTATTGGTTACTAAAACTGCACTCTAATTGCTCTCTAAGCGTTGATAATAATTCCAAACAAAAGGGGCAGATTTATTTTATTTAAATTATCACCAACAAATACTTGCAACCTTGAAACTACTTACTTTATAATGTTATGAGATTATCTACATCTTATAAATAATTTAATTTACACTTTAATCTATTTTTAACAATTGCTCTAGACTTATTCAAACAAAACTAAAACCCCTTAAAGTTTTTAAGATTCCCTAAGGAGTTAATTACATCATCTAATTAAATTTAGACGAGTTTACATTAATTTAAAATTAAACCCGTAGACTTTCTCATAAATACTTTTTGACTATAAACTGATTAATTATAATTATTAGGGCCTTATTAGACTTGCTTGGCATGAATTATATCCTTGTACATCTTATCATGATAAGTTCATGATCAATAAACCATTAATTTACGTAATCTATCATAATTTCCTTAACGCAATTTGAATTACTAAACTCATGCTTGACCTCCTTAATTCACATTTAATATATTAATATATCAACTTAAAATTGTGAGGTGTTATAATGTACATTAAATATATTTTAATTTATTTAATTAATTTCAGTCGGTGATATCATAGAAAAAGTAAATATTTTTCTATTGTTACTTAAGAAGACAAATTGGTAACTGATATATTTTATAACCACAAGGTGACTAAGACCTACCTAGCACGGACACGGCTTTTTTTTTGTTTTTCAAAATTTACGTTTCGGACACGTGTCCGACACGGACACGCTCGGACACGCGTCCGACACGTGGTCAACATTTGGGGACACGCGGTCAACTCTCCGACACGTTCCGACACGTTTTTCGGACACGCAGTCAACCTTTTCTGACACGCAGTCAACGTTCAGACACGCTGGGACACGTTTCGGACACGCTGGGACACGTTTTTTTTTTTAAACCAATTTTATTCTATTAACTAAATAAAAAAATAATTTATAAATTAATTTTTTTCTATTATGAAATATGATATGAAAAATTAACAAAGTACAAAAAATTATTTTTATTTTTATTTATGTTATGAAATTTAAATATTTGATTAGTTATATTACTTATCATGGACTCTTATATGTAAAAATATAAATTATGTTATATATATTAAAAATTTTATTTAATATCAAAACGTGTCCCAACGTGTCCAAATATGATATTTTTTAAAATTAACGTGTCGGCGTGTCGTGTCGTGTCCCGTATCCCGTGTCCGTGTCCGTGCATCATAGACTAAGATCACAGGGGTTAAATGGTAGCTTTTTTAACTGATATATATATATATATATATATATATATATATGGTTTAAATGTAATAAGATTACCTTCCATAAACACAATCGTATCATTAAAATTTCGAAAGAGAAAAAACGGAAAGGCATTCATTGCTGATTGCATTAAACCCTTCAAATCTCTATTAACGTGATTTATTGCTGATTAGATGACTCACCTGATTTATTTTTCTGATATCTCTATTGTGTACCTTAAAATCTCTCTCTCACCCATTATATATAGTAGCTTCGTAAACTCTCATATCATTCGATTCTACATTGCTATTTGAATTCTTAGTAGCTGTGCCATTCGTTCTTTACTTGCAAGTTGAAGACCGATCCGATCACCGAATCCTTAACGTAACGCTTCAGGTTGGCTCCAATTTGAATTCTTAGTAGTTGTGCCATTCGTTCTTCATTTTTCGTTCTTACGCTCACAAATTCTTTCTTCCTCACTGTTGTGTTGTGATTAGGTATTGCTACTTCCTTTTAGATTTCGATTTTCGATCAAGTTTTTTGGTGCCTTTAACAATTATTGTTCAGTTCTCACGCCACTCAAGTTATATGCCCTTTTATTATTCTTGTGGATTATCAGATTGTTGTTGTTATTTTTGTTTTTTTTTTTTAATTTTTACTATCTTGGTATCTGAAAATTGAGTGAAATTCTGAATTTCGTAGAATAAACAAATTCTATCTTTGTTGATACTGTCAAGTAATTCGTTTGATATTATTTTTGGGAACCAACTTTCCATGCTAGATCTGATCCTTAACAGTGCAAGCACTTCATCGTTAGTCCATGATATTATCACTAAGTAGTGCTTTTGGATTTCCAACTACTGTATTTAGCAAGTCGACCAATAGGTGCAGTTAACATGCTTAAACCAGTAGGAGAATGGTGAGGGATGTGGGGTCACAATGAGGACCAAGTTAAATCAGGTTTTTGGCATAGTGGTTAGTAATTTAGTCTCATTACGGAGTCATTTCCTTGGTTTAGTTTTTTGCTTGAGATTGGAAAATTACAAACAGTTTAATAAAAATCAAGTATGGATTTTTTTGTTTAACAAAAAAAAATACACATTAAATTTTTTAAGGCCCATGTGGCCCAATATCATTGTGGGCATTTTGGCCCCGCGAGTTTTTTGGCCCTATCCCACATGGGCTAGGGTTAAATGGGCCAGGTTGGCCCATTTTGACAGCTCTGACTGACATAACAGTGGTTGGATTTGTCTGAGTTGGTTGAGAAATCTGAGTATAACATTTTAAATCACGGTTGCTGTTGTGTTTTGATTAACATTTTAAACCATTGTTGTTGTTGTGTTTCAATAGTTTCTTTACTTCTCTCGTTTAGTACGATGATTTTTTTATAAGTATGTTGTTTGTCAAAAAAATTAATATTAACTCCTTAATATTAATATTATATTATAACAATTTTTTAAAAGTTAATAATGTTTTCAATTTATTGCATTCATACATGCTGTTTGACGTTTGAATTATGACTTTTTTGTTTGTTATCATAAAAAAAATCTAAAAAAAGACACACTGTATCATTAAATTTTCAAAAGAGGCAAAACAGAAAGGCATTTATTGCTGATTCGACTGAACCCCTTCCGAGGTAAATTTAGATGACTCACCTGTTTTTTTTTTTTTATGATATCTCTATTTTGTACCTTAAAATCTCTCTCTCACCATTATATAGTAGCTTCAGAAACTCATATCATTAGATTCCACATTGCTATTTGCAATCTCAGTCCTTGTGCCATTCATTCTTTTCTTGAAAGTTGAAATTGATCACCGAATCCTTAACGTAACACTGTTTAATAATCAGGTTGGCTCCAATTTGTTTTCATCTGTTCGCACTCCTTTTATTTTATTTTTGTATACAATGTTCTAAAATCCTCATTTTGGTTATTATATTATGTTTTGTTCTCTACCATTCAAGAATGAAGAAATATTAAAAAGTTTCAATTACTAGAAAAATTTTCATGCCTACACATGAATACAACAATTGAAATTTCCCTTTTTCTTTTTTTTCTTTATGAAAAAAAAAACCTTTTTCATGTTTTTTGAGTTGACTCGAGTCAACTCACCTGGTTCTTCTATTCTGGCTTGATTTGAAAGGATGAAAAAAACTTGAGATAACCAATGAAGAAATTATATATATATATATATATATATATCAACATAATCTTATTCATTTAGTAATACATTATATCAACACTGAATTATATATTGTTTTTCAGAATTTGGGTTATTTGCTTTATGTATGGCTAGATTACTTTGATGCTCAGTTTCCTATGTCATGCTTATGAATGTCGTAGTGAACTTATGCTGGTAGTATGTATGCATGGTTAATGAATTCATATTCTATACACACAAACAGAGTACATATTGTTTGGATTTAATTTACAGTGTAAGATTGTCATGTTGGTGTTTGAATCATTGAATGACTGATAAATAGATAACCTATATTATAATATTCGGATGTTAATCCATTGTCTCAGACTAATTCCCTGTTTTTTCTGCAGTAGGAATGGACCCTGTATTTCCACCACAAGGAAAGTCAAATCCTCAGACTGAGGATAAGTTGTTCTTAGGGGGCTCAGATTCCTCCGAAATTCCAACGAGAGGAAAACGCAGATATGGTTCAAAGAAGAGAAAGGTTCAAGAAGGCATTTTGGAAAGTTCAAAGAAGAGAAAGGTTCAACAAGGCAGAGAAGACATTTTGGAAAGTTCAAAGAATACTAAAATTCCTTCCAAGAAAGTTAATGAGCCAAAGAAGAGTCTTGCTGGCTTGAACAAGAAAAGAAAATTGGAAGACAATATCCGGATTAACAATTTGGAAGGAGATGAGGAAGTTGTTTTTCTTTCAAGGACAAAGTCAAGAAGGAAAACTACAAATATGGACAATATGAAGGTGACTGCGTTTCTGAATGCTTATTTCTTACATTTATGAAAAGTGTCTTAGTTTATGACATTTTTTTTGGTATTTAAGCCTTATAACACAGTTTAATAAGTGCTTTACTATTTGTGTTAACAGGATATTGAACAAAATTCCAAAACATGTCATCAATGCATGAAAAAGGAAAGAACGGCATTTGTACCATGTACTAAATGTCAGAAAATGTACTGTCTGAGGTGCATCAACCACTGGTATGGTTTTTTACATCTAAGCAATCATTCGAAAGGTTTATTTATTTGTTCATGTATTTTATTAGATACCTTTACAAAATATAACTATTTTCTTATTTTTGAACATAGGTATCCCGATATGAAAATAGAAGATATTGCAGCGAGTTGCCCCTTTTGCAGGAAAAATTGCAACTGCAATGTCTGCTTACGTTCAAAGGAAATGATTAAGGTTTAGTTTACTAGTGTCCAATAGGCACCCTTAATTTTTCTCTTGTTCAAAAGTATATTTTTTATTTCTTTGTCTTTGGCCTTGTCCTCTAATTTGTTATCTCCATTCAGACATCTATCGGGATGTTCACAGATTGTGAAAAGGTTATGTATCTGCAATACATGACTAATTCACTTCTTCCGTTTGTGGAACAAATTCGTGAAGAACAAAGTCATGAGCATGAGATTGAAGCTAAGATACAAGGTTTTAAGCTTCAGCTCTGTTTTTTTTTTACTTAACTTTTGAGACATTACTAACTAATCTCTTATGTCAGGAAAATCATGCTCTGAGATTAAGATACCTCAAAGCACTTGTAGTGACGATGAACGTATCTATTGGTATTGTATCTGTCCCTTTGCCTAATATATACTATATCACGATTCCTTCTATATTTTACAAGATCTTTTATTTTAATTTATTTGTTCTTGGAGCAGTGATCACTGTGGCACGTCTATTGTTGATCTTTATAGAAGCTGCCCCAAGTGTTCATTTGAAATCTGTCTTTCTTGCTGTCAAGAAATACGAAATGGCAGTATTTCACCCCGGCCTGAACAGAAGTTTGAATATGTTAATAAGGGCATTGAGTACATGCATGGTGGCCATCCTCAACCAGTATATTGTGATTTAGGGACTCCAGAGGGTACCACTGAGACATATACTGATTGGAATGCTAACAGTGATGGAAGTATTAGATGTGCTCCAAAAGAAATGGGGGGTTGTGGTCACTGTGTATTGGAGCTGAAGTGCATACTTCCAAATGGACGGATTTCGAATTTGGAAGCCAAAACTCGTAACATGCTGAAGGATTTTTGCAAAATTGATCACAAAACTCTTCAGAAAGAAGAAGTATTATGCAACAATTCTATGATAAGAGCTGCTTCTAGAGATGGCACGGATGATAATAACATATACTGTCCAGTGTCAAGTGACTTGTCAGAAGAAGGACTATTTCTCTTCCAACAACATTGGATTAAAGGTGAACCAATCATAGTCCGGGATGTTCTTAAACAAGGGACAGGTCTGAGTTGGGATCCAAATGTCACTTGGCGAGCATTATGTGAAAATTTGGTTTCAGGGAAGAGCTCAAATGCCTCAAAAGTGAAGGCCATTGATTGCCTGTCTTGTTGCGAGGTTTGCTTCTATCATCCTTTTTGTGCTTTTATATTAACATTTCCCCACAAAATCATTGTAATAAAATAACTATCTTTGGATTGGGTAGGTGTAAAAGCATATGAGATTATATTTCTTTTATATTGTAATGGACAATATATAGTTTATTCATTTCCAGTAATCGTATCTTTTTTCTTATTCATTTCCTTCTTAATGTAAGAATAACAATTTCACTCTGTATTTCCTGCATATAATATTAGAACTCTGATTAACACCCTTCTAAACCTTTGCAGGTAGAGATTCTCATTCGTGACTTCTTTAAAGGTTATACGAAAGGAAGAACATATATGAATCTCTGGCCAGAGATGCTCAAGCTAAAAGACTGGCCCCCCTCTGACAAGTTTGAAGATCTTTTGCCCAGGCATTGTGATGAATTTATCCGTTGTTTACCATTTCAAGAGTACAGTGATCCTCGAGCTGGAATCCTCAACCTTGCTGCAAAGTTACCAGCTCATGTCCTAAAGCCTGACATGGGTCCTAAAACCTATATTGCATATGGGACCAAAGAAGAACTTGGCAGAGGGGACTCTGTAACAAAGCTTCACTGTGATATGTCTGATGCGGTATGATACCTTGTAACATATAATTTCTATTATTTAAAGCCTTGTTAGAAACTACATTATATTTGTGCATTGAATCCAAAATCCTAGTTTTCTTCATGTTATGCTGATTATATTCTGCTCTTAGAGAATGGATGAAACTTCTAATTAATCAAAGGAATCTTTTGTTTTGCAAAATGCAAATATTATGCTCTTCT
>JAVKPL010015326.1:0-12389 GCA_032173675.1 Gastrolobium villosum | reverse complement strand
TCTTGGGTGGTCTCCAGTTGGATGGTGATATTGTATTGCTTGCATATTACATGATGTCATTTTTATACATTTTAGTGAGCCATGGAGTGGAGAGAGCCTCTAGCTCCATTGGTTTACTGAGATATATCCGTATATCTCACCCCGTGTTTGGGGGACCACATTTCAGGTCACTATGAGCCGGGAGGAGCTTCGGGCAAGAAGCCCGTATAGTGGACATTGGATTGGCATGCGGTGCATTGGGATTGCATGACATTTTGGAGGAGTTATGGAGTGCACATAGCATACCATTAGTATTTTGAGACTTAGGTCATGAACATATTGCATGATGTTGTTTCCATGCTTTTGTTAGTGTTCATGATTATATGCTAAGTCTTGTTTATGTTTCATTATTCATGGCATGGATAACTGTATATTTTGAGTGAGCATGGGACTTGTCCATTGCCACATTCATAGCCTTGAAGTCTTGGTATTCATGTTGTAAAAATGGTCCATATTTGTATGTAAATGGCCATTATTTGAGGACTTTGTAAACGATGCATGTTTTAAGGAAATTGGATGATGGAAGGGCCTAGAGCCTACATTAGGACATGATTATGTGTTGTGTGGAGTACCAAGGGGTTAGGGATGGATTACACAACCTTTTTGGGGCTTAAAATGCTGTAATCTGTCATTTTGCTGCATAGTAATCGATTACCCAAGGCATGCTAATCGATTACCATGCAACAGGGGACGAAAAATTGGCTACTGTCTTCACTGGTAATCGATTACTGGCCTTTGGTAATCGATTACCATGTGAGGTAATCGATTACCCAAAGTTGGTAATCGATTACCAGAACAGAGGATTGAGAAAATTGGCTACTGCCTCATTTTTGACAGGTGTTAATCGATTACCACCCACTGGTAATCGATTACCACAGTGTAAATTTTGAAAATTCAGGTTTTTCTAGACTAAAAGAAAGGGATTTAGCTTGATGGGTAGAACTCCAAATGATACGTGGTTTGAAACCACTCGTAGATAACGTAAAGGACTATAACTTGGTAAAATGAGAGAGTATGATGGTGAGTTTAAATGAATTGAATAAAAAGGAGAATGAATGATGTTAGCAAAATGTATGCTTCCGCGTATTGCTTTTACAATTATAGTATTGTTTTAATTGATTACGGAAAATGTATGGATGTAAGAAAAGGAATATGTTAAAAGAAAAATTTGCCCGTAATTTAATTAACCCAATCACTGTGATTGTAACTGCGCTTAATATCATAATCAATGTTAACAATACCGGTGTACAACAGGCTGTTACATTTTATGGTATCAGAGCAGTTTTGTGAGGGAACTCTGATTGTGTGTATGTTGTATCTTGTGTGCCATAGCTATCTGTGAACTATTTATGATTAATGAATATGTGATTCCTCAGTGTGGGTCTGATCAACTCATTCCTTTGTGTTACATGTACAGATATCATGAGTAGGGCACGAGGTCACCGTGGGGCACGTGGTGCAGGTCCTTTGCCACCGAATCCGGTCACTGCAGTACTGAATGCTCTGCAGGCGGAAACGGCTGCAAATAGAAACATGACTGAAAACCTGATGAAAACTAATCAGGATATGATGCAGGCCTTTATGGCTGAGATGAGGGCGGATAGAGGTCGTCCTAGGAGGGATAATTCACCTCCACACACGGCTACGGTGACTCCTACACCGACGCCATCTGTTACTCCTCAACAGGGGGAGAGTGGGGCTAGTCACCACACTGGTGAGGCTAGTCATCATACTACTACTGACCCTAGCTATGTTCCTGATCCATCATCTGTTGCCCAATCTACTGGGGCTGCTGGGCAGGTGCTTGATAATGCTGACGATGAGCGTAGGCTCATATCTTTTAGGAAACATAAGCCACCCGCATTTCTGGGGTCAAGGGACCCAAAGGAGGTTACTTCTTGGTTGAGGGGAATGGATAAGATTTTCCAGGTGATGAGATGCCAAGATCCGCAGAAGTTATTGTATTCTGTTTATATGCTGGAGGGTGATGCCCAGGAGTGGTGGGACAATGTGTCTCGCCCATTTGTTATTCAGGGTGAGGTTCTTACTTGGACTTTGTTTGAAGGATTATTTCATGAAGAATATTTTCCCCGTGATGTTCGGGAGGCAAAGCAAGGTGAATTTGATAATTTGGTACAGGGAGTCATGACTGTGGATGCCTATGTGGCAAAATTTAATGAGCTTGTGAAATTTGCAAACTATGGAGGTACTCTACCTACTCCGGAATTCTTGTCAGCTAAATTTCAAAGAGGGCTGAGTGAGAAGATTGCTAAGAGGATGTCTAATACTGCGGTGTGAAACTTTGCTGATTTGGTGACCCAATGCAAGAGGGTCGAGACCGTCTATGGGAGGTATCCAAAATCGGATAAGGTAAAAGAGCAAGAAGTTAAGAGGACACCTGGTCCTTCAGGTAATGTTAATAGAGGAGTCTTCAATAATAATAATAGAGGTAGGGGGTTGCATGTGAGGCAGCCTCCTGGTCAATTCAAGAGGGGTGGAAGCACTGGTGGTGGTGGTGCTGCGGACAGATATTTTATCCCAAAATGTGGGAAGTGTGGGAAACACCACAAGGGTGTATGTGGTGCTGGTCCGTTGACATGTTTCAAGTGTGGTCGGAATGGCCACTTTGCTAGAGATTGTCCATCTAATTCGGGGCAGGCTGCGAATCTGCAGGCCTTGCCGCCAGCTACTACTACTGCTACTCCTATTGCTGCCGTTCCTACTGTGGGACGAGATTATACTACAAATGCTCAACATACTGAAAAGGCTCCGAATTTGGTAAAAGGTATAATTTTTCTCTCTAATGTTGATTTATCTGTGTTGTTTGATTCGGGAGCAACGCATTCATTTGTGGCAGACTATGTGGCTAAGGCGCTGGACTTAAAGGTAACACGAATGGTTCCTCCGATGCGTATTACTACTGCTACAGGAGAGGTTAGTGAATCGTCTTGGATATGTGAAGATGTGAAGTTCACTTATTTAGGCAGGGGTTACACCATTGATTTAATTATCTTACCCCTGGCCTCTGTCAATTTAATCTTGGGGATGGATTGGTTGTCTCGGAACTGCGCAATGATTGATTGCTGCGGGAAGAGGTTGTTGCTATCTCACGAGAGGCCGTCTGTTTGTCCGTCCTTGTATTTGTCTGTCAGTCAAACTGTGAAAGCCTTGAAGGCTGGAGATTTGGGATATGTCTTGTTGGGCGGATTGGTGGGTGAGAAAAAGGAGAAGATTTCTTCTATTCCAGTTGTGAATGAGTTTGAGGATGTATTTCCGGATGAGATACCGGAATTTCCACCTGAGAGAGAGATTGAATTCTCGATTGATTTATTGCCTGGTGTGGGGCCGATCTCCTTGGCTCCATACCGGATGTCGCCACTTGAGTTGGCCGAGTTGAAGAAACACATTGAAGAATTATCTGCGAAGAATTTTATTAGGCCGAGTGTGTCTCCGTGGGGAGCGCCGGTTATATTTGTAAAGAAAAAGGATGGTAGCATGAGATTGTGCACTGACTACCGACAGTTGAATAAAGTGACTATTAAGAACCGGTACCCATTACCGCGTATTGATGACTTATTAGATCAGTTGAGGGATGCCTGCGTATTTTCAAAGATTGATCTCCGGTCCGGATATCACCAGATTCGGATTAAACCGGAGGATGTACCTAAAACAGCTTTCCGATCCAGATATGGACATTTTGAATATCAAGTGATTCCTTTTGGGCTTACTAATGCCCCTGCGGTGTTCATGGATTATATGAACCGCATTTTCAAACCGTATTTGGACCAGTTCGTGATTGTATTCATTGATGACATTTTAATCTATTCTAAGAGTAAAGAGGAGCACGTCGACCATTTGAGGACTGTGTTGTAGGTGTTAAAAGATAAGAAGTTATATGCTAAACCGTCTAAGTGTGAATTCTGGTTGTCTGAGGTGCAATTTTTGGGTCATGTTATTTCTGCAAGTGGTGTTGCAGTGGATCCAAGCAAGATTGAAGCGGTAAGTGACTGGGAACGACCTAAGACTGTGACTGAGATTAGAAGTTTTCTGGGGCTTGCTGGCTATTATCGCCGATTTATACAGGGATTTTCTGCAATGGTTCTACCGTTGACTCGATTGACACGAAAGGATACTCCTTTTGTGTGGACCCAGGAATGTGAGGACTGTTTTCTGCTGCTAAAAGAGAAATTGACCACTGCTCCGGTGTTGACTCTACCTGATCCGGAGGGTGAGTTTGTGCTATATTGTGACGCTTCTAAGAAAGGTTTAGGGAGCGTACTGATGCAGGAAGGAAAAGTGATTGCATATGCGTCTAGACAGTTAAGGCCACATGAAGAAAATTATCCGACGCACGACTTGGAATTGGCTGCTATTGTGTTTGCCTTGAAAATCTGGAGGCACTTTCTGTATGGGATGAAATTTGCTGTGTTCAGCGACCATAAAAGCTTGAAATATTTGTTTGATCAGAAGGAGCTGAATATGAGGCAGCGTAGATGGGTTGAATTCCTGAAGGATTATGACTTTGAGCTGAAATACCACCCGGGAAAGGCTAATGTTGTGGCAGATGCATTGAGTAGGAAGTCTGTTAATTTATCTCATATGATGATGTGGGACAATGAAGTGATTGAGCAATTTCGTGACATGAAAATAACGGATTTCTTTGCAGGAAGGATGTGTGATATGGAGTTGACTCGGATTGAGAACGAGCTGCACGAGAAGATTAAAGAGACTCAGATTCACAATGAAAGTATAAAATATTTGAAAGGCCAGAATGGCATATCTGTTAATGAACAGGGGTTATTGTTATATCAGGGCAGGATTGTTGTGCCCAAGGAACTTGCAGAGGAAGTGATGACTGAGGCCCATAAGGGTCAATATGCTATCCACCCAGGTGCCACAAAAATGTACCAAGATTTGAAAGTTAAGTTCTGGTGGCCTGGGATGAAAAGGGATGTTGCCGAGTACGTATCTAAGTGCTTGGTTTGTCAGAAAGTGAAAATAGAGCATCAGAAACCTGCTGGATTACTTCAGCCGCTGGATATACCAGAATGGAAATGGGAGAGTATTTCAATGGATTTTGTTGTGGGATTGCCGCGAACGCAGGCTGGTTATGATTCGATTTGGGTTATTGTGGACCGACTCACGAAGTCTGCACATTTTCTACCAGTACGAGTGGATTTCACCACAGAGAAGTTGGCTACACTGTATGTAAAGGAGATTGTTAGACTCCATGGGATACCGGTTAGCATTGTGAGTGATCGGGACCCGAAGTTTACTTCACGATTTTGGGGAGCTTTGCAGCAGGCTTTTGGCACTCAGCTTCGACTGAGCACTGCTTATCATCCGCAGACTGATGGTCAGACTGAGAGGACCATACAGACACTTGAGGATATGCTGAGAGCTTGCACACTGGAACAGGGTAATGCCTGGGATAGGTACTTACCACTGGTGGAATTTTCTTATAATAATAGTTTTCATTCCAGTCTGGGTATGGCACCGTATGAGGTTTTGTATGGCAGGAGGTGTCGTACGCCCACTTGTTGGACTGAGGTAGGCGATAAAGAAAGATTTGGTCCGGATTTTGTGCAGGAAACAACAGTGCAAATTGAAATGATTAGAGAAAAATTGAATCAAGCACAGAATAGGCAGAAAAGCTATTATGACAATAAGCATAGACCGCTGGAATTTGAGGAAGGTGACCATGTTTTTGTACGGTTATCTTCGGTCACAGGTTTTGGCCGTGCGTTGGGTGTGAGGAAGCTGAGTCCACGGTTCATTGGGCCATATCAGATTATGAAAAGAGTAGGATTGGTGGCCTATCAGCTTGCCTTACCCCCGCAGTTATCTAATTTACATGATGTTTTTCATGTGTCACAGTTGCGACGTTAAGTTCCGGACGAATCACATGTGGTGATGCCGGATAATATTGAAATCAGGGAGAACTTGAAGACTCCCATTGGTCCTATTGCAGTTTTGGATCGCAGTGAAAAGCGATTGAGAAGTAAAGTGATTCCCATGCTGAAGATTCAGTGGGAAGGCCGCACACCTGAGGAGGCTACTTGGGAGCGGGAGGACGAGATTCTCCGGCTGTATCCTGAGTTAGCGAGCATGTATGATTTAATTTTGCGGACAAAATTTCTAAAAGGTGGGGTGAATATAACACCTCATATATTTAAATGTGCATTTTTATATTATATTGTGAGATGAAAATTGGTGGATTAGTGAAAATCCATGAATTATGGCCAAAATGGGCAAAAAGGGCAAAATGGTAATTTGCCAACCGTGTGTTCTGAGGCTGAAATACTGAGTTAGAGATTTCATATGACAAAAGTAATACTGGAAATGGAATCAGGGCGGAAAATTGAGTGAATAGGCAAAGTTGGGAAAAAGTGATGAATAGTGATTTTTAAGTGTTAAAATACTGTGATGTGATTGTACCGATAGGTGTGAAATTTTTATCAATATTTTGGAGAAATAAAAATATGTCATGGACTGGAAAAATATTTAGATTAAGAATTTATGATCGGAATTTTTATCGGGACTAAAGTTAGATCGCGTGTGGGACCCGTGTGACCGAAGTCACTTGGCCCCACCCTCTTTTTCTTCTTTCTTCCTTCTCTTTTCTTCTCCTCATCCGCGCGCCCTCCCCTGCAAAAGAGAGAAAGAACACCATTTCTCTCCATTCTTCCCATTCCTTCATTTCTTCACCGAATCGCTTGATTTTGGTGTTGAAATCTATCGTAAACAACCTTCCAAAGCCATTGGTAACACTTAGAAGCCTTGAATCCACCTCCTTGGCCGCGTTTTTGGCAAAATCAGATTCGACCCACTTGGGTTCTTGGAGTTTTCTTGGAGTTTTGATCTTCTAACGGTTTAGTGAAGCCTTGGTGGTGATCATACAACACATTGTGAGTATATTTGTGGTATTTTTATGGTTGGATTCATAGATCTAGGAATTTATGCTTTAAACCTTTAATTTCAGATGTGTGATGATAGAGAGCCCAAATGGAAAAATGCTATTAGATGAAAAGGCCTTAGAATCATGCTTGTAAGCTAGAAATGCTATAATAATTTTTGGTGAAAAATATAGGTTTTTAACTTAGGAGAATTTGGGGAATTTTCATGAAAAATGAGTTTTGGTGTAATTTGGATTTGATGATTGTTGTAGGGTGCCTCACACGGACGTGATTGTGGAAAGTTGAATTGGAGCATACGTTTGGAACGGATTGCTCGTATTGAGGTAAACTCTTGGAACTTGGGTTTAATCCCTAGTGTGCTCCACCACACATAGTGGAAGGTAGTGGTTGGATGATGTGGTTATGACATGGTGTGATTGTGTGCTTGTATGCATATTGCTTTTATTTTGTGAAAATTGTTTGGTCACTGGCCAGTTGACGTGTGTTGGGTTTGGACATCCGCTGGATCATTTCGTGATGAAGTGCCAGTTGGACTGCCATGGGGTCGACTCTGGGAGCGACTCCAGGATGAGCCAAACGTGGGACATCCGCCGGATAGGTCTCTTGAGGAGTTCCGGTTGGGTTGCCATGGAGTTTTCTCAACCATGGGAGAAGCTCTAGGATTGTCTCGGGAGTTATATGATGGAGTCCTTGAACATGAATCCATGCGTGGATGTTCTTGGGTGGTCTCCAGTTGGATGGTGATATTGTATTGCTTGCATATTACATGATGTCATTTTTATACATTTTAGTGAGCCATGGAGTGGAGAGAGCCTCTAGCTCCATTGGTTTACTGAGATATATCCGTATATCTCACCCCGTGTTTGGGGGACCACATTTCAGGTCACTATGAGCCGGGAGGAGCTTCGGGCAAGAAGCCCGTATAGTGGACATTGGATTGGCATGCGGTGCATTGGGATTGCATGACATTTTGGAGGAGTTATGGAGTGCACATAGCATACCATTAGTATTTTGAGACTTAGGTCATGAACATATTGCATGATGTTGTTTCCATGCTTTTGTTAGTGTTCATGATTATATGCTAAGTCTTGTTTATGTTTCATTATTCATGGCATGGATAACTGTATATTTTGAGTGAGCATGGGACTTGTCCATTGCCACATTCATAGCCTTGAAGTCTTGGTATTCATGTTGTAAAAATGGTCCATATTTGTATGTAAATGGCCATTATTTGAGGACTTTGTAAACGATGCATGTTTTAAGGAAATTGGATGATGGAAGGGCCTAGAGCCTACATTAGGACATGATTATGTGTTGTGTGGAGTACCAAGGGGTTAGGGATGGATTACACAACCTTTTTGGGACTTAAAATGCTGTAATCTGTCATTTTGCTGCATAGTAATCGATTACCCAAGGCATGGTAATCAATTACCATGCAACAGGGGACGAAAAATTGGCTACTGTCTTCACTGGTAATCGATTACTGGCCTTTGGTAATCGATTACCATGTGAGGTAATCGATTACCCAAAGTTGGTAATCGATTACCAGAACAGAGGATTGAGAAAATTGGCTACTGCCTCATTTTTGACAGGTGGTAATCGATTACCACCCACTGGTAATCGATTACCACAGTGTAAATTTTGAAAATTCAGGTTTTTCTAGACTAAAAGAAAGGGATTTAGCTTGATGTGTAGAACTCCAAATGATACGTGGTTTGAAACCACTCGTAGATAACGTAAAGGACTATAACTTGGTAAAATGAGAGAGTAAGATGGTGAGTTTAAATGAATCGAATAAAAAGGAGAATGAATGATGTTAGCAAAATGTATGCTTCCGCGTATTGCTTTTACAATTATAGTATTGTTTTAATTGATTACGGAAAATGTATGGATGTAAGAAAAGGAATATGTTAAAAGAAAAATTTGCCCGTAATTTAATTAACCCAATCACTGTGATTGTAACTGCGCTTAATATCATAATCAATGTTAACAATACCGGTGTACAACGGGCTGTTACAATAAGTCTTTTATATGGATATTAATAAGTAAATCATGTTGGAAACATGATGTTATAAATAAGAATGCTTTTCATGCCAAGCAAGTCGTTTAATAATTTATGATAAGAATTATATGATTTAATAAGTATATGTTTAATTAGAAAATGATTAATATAATTTTATTAATTAGACAAATGACGTCTAATTATAATTTTAAGAATTTAAATAATAGTGTGGAAAATTTATAGATTTATAGTAGTTGTAAATTATATAAAAGATGTAAGGATGAATCTATATAAAATAAGTTAAGATGTTGTATATGAAAATAATTAGAAAAGCAAATAAGAAATATTACTTGTAAAAGTAATTAATTATAAAATATAATCTAACTTAGTGAGATATATATTTATTTTAGATGCATGTGTTTTTCATGTAGCTTAAATTATTGATGTAGAGTAAGTTAAGCTATGAAATTTAAGGAAATTTATAGGAGTTTTAGATGAAACAAATGAGTAAGTTAATTATTAATAGTTAAATAAATACCAAGTAATGAAATAAACAATTATGTAGTAGTCTTTTTATAAGAAAATAGACATCCCTTTTTCTCTTGTGTCCGTCGTCTCTTTCATTTCCTCTTCGTGGAGTGCAGCGCACAAAGTGGGTGATGAAAGGGTGGAACTTTACTCCATCAAATACTTGTGTTTAGGTCTTACATCCTTCATGAAAGTTGTAGGGTAGGATCTTAGAAAAAAAGAATCAAGTGGTAGAACCATGAAAGGAGCTTGGAGTTGAGAGAAATCCTCTCATTTGTCCAGTACCCCAAAGCTGTCAAGTGAGTTTGGAGGGAGCTTTTGTTTGCCTACTTGTTGGAGAATAATCTCTAGCATCTTGTGAAGTGATTAAGGTAAGGAAACATCATCTTGTGGGCTGTTTATATGAGCTGGAAATATAGGTTTTCATATTCTTTCTTTAAAATTTCTTGAAGCCTATGTGATGTTATATGTTGGGGTTTTCTATAAATTATGTTGGTTGGTTGATTGTTGTTGAAATATCACCATGAAATAGGTTAAAATCTGAAAATGGGGTGGTCTATGACACCATATATGATTCAGCCCTTATGTCTTTAATTATGTATATCAAGTGTTTGATGTATTGCCTAAGTGGAATCATGAAATTGGAATGATTTTATTAGGATTTGAGGGAAGAAAATGGTAACTAGTTTATAAGAAAATTGATGAACCTTTGGTTGAATGATTGAAATCTCAAAAGGGATGAGTTTAATGAACCCTATATGGTTCAAATTTTGTGTGTAAGAATATGCACACCTAGTGTTTGATAATATGTCTAAATGAAATAAAAGATAGTATATGCATTGATGAAGGTTCAAGTGATAAAATAGTTAAAGGATGTGTTTAATCAAGTTTGTATGTGGAAATAAAATAGATAAAGGATGTTTTTAATCAAGTTTGTATGTGGAAATATAAGTGTAATATGATTTAGAGTAGGTTTGTAAAAAGAATGAAGTATAGGAATTTCAAAAGAACCTTATGGACCTTTTAGGATCAACATAGGGGCTGTTATATTAAAAAATTCATATCTGACGCTACAGGACTCCAAATGGAGTGTGGTTTGCGCCAAATTAAAGCCCTAAGTGTCTACTATAACATTTCAAAAATTCAAGGGAATCGGAGTTAAGATGAAATTTTCGTGATTAAAATGGAACAAGATGTTGATGCTGTAGAAAGTGTGTGTATTTGGCCCTTTAAAAATAATTGTGAAATTTCATGTGTTGCTTGAATTTTTAAGTGATTGGATATGTCCTCTATGTAGGCATTTCGTTGTGTACCAAGCTGTGGATTAAGCTGCTGCGGAGCTTAGTGGATTAATATTTAAGGTAACCTCTTGGTACTGGGGCTGGTTCCCCTTTTGTGTTCCACCTTGCTAGTTGATGGCAACGGTAGGAAGTGTGTATGAGTAGTGTAGAACAACATGAGCATGCATATGCATTATCACAGTGGGTACTTATGTACCAGATCTCTGGCCAGTAGATATTTTAGCCTTCGGGCAAGTTTCCGGACTGCCACTGGATAGGTCTCCGAGAGGGAGTTCCAGTTGACCCAGGGTCGTGGTGTGTTGTCCGGAGAGGAGCACACTAGGTAATCTCGGGTGTATATGGTTGGAAGGGGTACCTTGGTGGGTTGTTCTCTGAACACGCCAGGGGTAGTACCCATAGGCGTATAGCCGAGGACATGGCGAGGTATTGGTAGCTACCATTCCCGCATGTCGTAGTTGTTTTCTGATATTACCCCCTTTCTCTAAATCCCTTGCTTTATCCCGTTTTATAACAGTGATGTTGTTTTATATTATTGATATACAACGAAGTGAACCATTGGGAGGAGTTTTCTCCAGAACCTCTATGTTACTGAGATATATTCGTATATCTCACCCCGTCTCGGGGCATTTATTTCAGGAGGTAGCAGTGGCACAGGAGTGGCGGGCAAGAGGCCCACAGGAAGATCATGAAGTGTTGTCATTAATTATCCATGATCATGTATATTTTGCTTAAGTGTATCATATTTATCATTCTGAGTTTATGTTGAAAGATGTAAGTGAAAGGCATGAATTGTAATATTTGATATGTAATTGAGAAGTATAGTGGCATAATGATATTAGATTTATGGTTTATGTCATGTTGAGAAATTGCATGTAAGTGGACTTTTGTGATTGAAATGAGTTAAAGATTTAAAGTGAACTGTTTATGTATTAAGTATAAACTGGATTGGGTTGTAAGAGCCAGTTTTTGGGTGAACTTCGGGAGAGCATATCTCTCTCCATAGTGGTCCGATTGGGACGTGCCATACGCCATTTTGAAGCTAAAGATGTCCCCTACGTTGTGTCAAAATCCTAGAATCATTGGTGGTGGTCTGCAGCCACATGGTGGCTGATGGAAGAACAACAGAAGGTGAGTTAAAAAAAATAAATAAAAGATTTTTTACATAAAAAATCAAACTGAAAAAAGCTCGACAAAAAGAACTGAAAACATAGAAAAAAATCTGTTATTATTCCAATCGAAGACCAACATCTAATATTGCCACACACAAAATGAATGAATGAAAGAAAGAATCACAGATATTTTTAAAGAATATCTTGGAAAAATATTTAAATTTTGTTAAATTAAACATCTTGGAAAAATATCTGTTTTGCAATCAATTCTCTCAAAAATCTAAGTGGGGTAAACGTACCTAAATAGTTTTTTTGAATCTAATATTTTTTTTATAAACCATGTGTATTTTTTTTATAGGAGGCAATTATGTTTGAGTGGAGAATTAGCTCTTCCAAAATAGATTTTTTGTATTCACAAGGACGTAAACTCAAAATCTTCCTAAAAGGAATCAAGCATATACCACTTGAACCAACTATCTTTAGTCCTTCAAAA